>WBMV01002990.1:0-116478 GCA_013396655.1 Campylorhamphus procurvoides
GCACTGCGCGTCCCCGCGGCCGCTGGGGCTGGGAACCGGGAAGAAGGGAGCAGGGAAAAAGAAGCAAGAAGGGAGCCTGCCGCCAGCTCTGCGGGCGGGGATGGGGGCGGAGGGAGCCGCTCTCGCCGCCGGGGGCCTGGGCGGGGTTTGGGGTTTGGTCAGCACTGCCCCTCTGCGGTGGGGCTGAGGGCGGGTGTGCCGATAGCCCGAGGTTGTTCCTCGTGGGAAAGCCCCCGGCGTGTGGCGGGAGGTGGCCGGGGCAGGGCTGCGGGGTCCTGCGGGGCTGTGTGGGTGGGTGCGTGGGGATGGAGCGGGTGAGGCAGGGCTGGTCCCCGGGGATGCGCTGGGCAGTGCGGCCCTCGCAGGGCAGTGGGGCACACGGGGATGGGCCGGCGGGAAGCTGGAGTAGGTAGTGCCTGGGGTAGGAGCTGGAGTGCCTGGGGTAAGCACGGGACTACTGCACGATGAGCTCAGGTTTTGAGGGATGTTGGGGACTAGCACCTTCTCCCAGGCAGCTAGCAGTGGGACGAGAGGACATAGGCTTTAAACTACACCAGGGAAGGTTTAGGTGGGACATTAGGAGGAATTTCTTCACAGAAAAGGTTACTAAGCATTGGAGTTGACTGCCCAGGGAAGTGGTGGAGTCACAGTCCCTGGAGCTGTTTAAGGAAGGACTGGACAAGGCCCTGAGTGCTATGGTCTGGTTAACATGGTGGCATTAGGTCATCACTTGGACTCAGTGATCCTAAGGTCTTTTCCAACCTGATTGTTTGTGTGATCGTGGTATAATAAACAGCCCAGATGCTGGGGTGACCTAGCTGGTGAGTGAGAAGGCATCCACCTGAGCTGGCCAATCTCTCCCATGGCCACAGATGCTGCCTCTGCAGCCACTGGCCCATGGACTGATGGGCATGGTATGAAGGTCCCTGCTGGAGGGGATTCACAGCTGGATTTAGCACATCTTCTAGCTTGGGTTTGACTGCTCTCTTCTTCAGTTCCCATCCTGTGCAACTTCTGAGAACTGCCACCCTCTTTAACAATTTAACATCTCTTTGCTAGGCTCTGGCCTTGTGAGAATATATATTAATGTGATTGGACACATACGATTCCCTGATTAACATCTTCTGCACTCGTGTTTTACAGAGTCCTCAGTACCCTCTGTTGAGTAGTTTATCTTTTTACTGCTTTTTCCTGCTCTAAAATTTTTTTCTTTCCCTGCATTCTCTGTAGGCAGACAGAAATATTAAAAGCCAAACCACAAAAATACACAGTTAAGTCTGTGGTTCTCAGCAGCAGTATGGAGAAAAGTATCACTTAGAATTTGCAAATGTTAGAAATAGGTTGAATAGTAAATTATAAGAAGAGATTTGTATTACAGAGCAGTGTGCCTCGCTTGCTGATAGAGATTCACACTTATATTGTATGATAAATAACCAACTAAACACGAATAGCCAGTACAAACCTGAGGTGATGGGTGAGGTTCTTTGATGCATAGACTGGTCACTGTCCAGAAGGTACAATTCGAAGTTGGTACTTTTGTACAGATTGCTTGTTAGAGTACGTGGGAATTACTTTCATAATGTTCTGGAGTCTGCAATTTCCATGCATCAACACATTGAAAAGGTGTTCAAAAAAGGGTCAGAAGAACTACAGAGGTTCTGGAAAAAGTCATATGGTTAAACAAATTATTAACACAAACTGTTTTGAATAACAAGGAGTCTTTGATTTAATCAAAATGATTAAAGAAGTGATTTAATCCCAGTTTTTCAGTAGCTGTGTTGTGTTAAGCTCAGAATTTGCATTGTCCAGGAAATTCTGACATCGATTTTTTTTTTTCCTTCTGAAGTGGCCCATTCTGGCAACACAGAACAAAGGACAGATGGTGCCTACCCAGGCACTGATTCATACAGATGAAATACAAGGGGAAGAAAGAATATTAGGAGCATCTGTTTCAAATCTGTGTCCATGGATGGCATCCATGAATAGCACATACTGTTAATTCAGTTTTATCAAATAATAATTCAGTGGCAAGGGAGACTGTGATTTTTCATGTCTAGGAAGGTCAAACTCCTGATTAAAGCAGTAAACTGATTTACTCGGTTACAGATAATGGTTGTGTTTGGCTGATTGTGTGACATTAAGCAAGCTTCTTAATTCTCATGCAAAAGGGCATGTTCTTTAGTGTACATAATAATGCCCCAATATTAAAAAATGCCTGGTTTAATTTATTATTGGTCCTAGGAATCTAAAGAGTTACAGAATATTTTTATTTTAATCTACACATTTTAAATATTCTGGATAGACTTATTTCTCAAATAAATTACAGTGGTTTAGGTTTATCAACATTTCTTCTGAGACCAAAAACCTTACTGTTTTAATTTTTTCTGATTTCTTCTAAGGAACCACAGTTGCTGTGGTTCATATTGGCCCCAAATAATTGTTTTGAAGCATTTAGAAGTGACTTGTAAATGCTCGGCTTACATATGTTTGACAAAACAGTCAAATACTCAGTTTTTGTCTTCTTCTTGTGCTGAGATGCTAAATACTACATTTTGTGTAGGTGCTTTTAAATTAAAAAAAGTGATTAAATATTCCTTGTCAATATTTCATATGCCTCTTAGTAGTAGTTTGCATATTCCGATTTTTTTCAAGCTTCTCTTTACACAATTTATGCCTTTAGAGCTCAGATAGTGACTGCTAAGCTCTTTTCCATTCAGGTCTGCATATGTAGGATAGAGCCTGTTTTCTTTAAGGCTGCTGCTAAAAAGGGGCTTAATGCAGCAGCACAGTCAGGATCCTAGCACTGTTTCCCTTGGTGGGATTTCATGTCTCATCAGTACAGTAGGATCTGTAGGTCTAAAGGTCTCCCAGGACTTGCGCTGGGGCCATCCAAAGGCAAATGAGGAGACGACACTCAGGGTTTGCTGAAGAGTGCAAAAAGCAATGGAACAAGGCAGGGCTCTTGATGTGTATCATTGCTGTGAAAGCTGCACAGTGAAACCTTGGGTATCTCTGTCACCACGGGGTTACATAAGTGAGATACAATTTGTACCTATCTAGTGTCTCCATGTGAGCATGGGCACTACGCAGGAGTGCTCTTGGTATATGTATACAGAACATTTTTTAATGCATTTGAAAATATGGTCAGTGAATATATGCTTTGAGATTGCATTTTTTATGTTTGCTATGGATAGATTGCAGCATGTGGGCAAGACTTTGTAGTTTTGCTTTTTCTGATGTAAAATCGACACTTTCTGTGTGAAAATCTACCTGTGCCTTTATTTGTATTTTACTACCTATATATTTATATGCATATTTGCTGTTCAAATGTTCTGGTATGTGTGTAATGTTTTCTAAAATTTTGAAATACTGTCACTGAGGTTTGCAAAACCAGGACAGAATTTCATTTACATTCAATCCTCTGGAAATATTGTGGATTACAGATTTCCATGTACACAAACCCTCCTTTATTTACCTCATCACATTTCTGACTAAGATAAATGTGTGCAATCACTGTGTGCCTTGTTTTCAAGCCATAGGCACAAAACTCCATCTCTGATTCTTTATAGACAGAAAGTGTTACAAGGGCTAAGCTTGCTTTGTGATAATGTCTTTTGACAACTCTGAAGATGTTGGGAAGTCGTCAGCTTTTGCTGAAAGGATGGTTAGCAAGAAATTTGACCTACTGGTCTTTGCAAGTTTGTGCTGTTTAATTTTTAAGCCTGCAGCTACAACTCTGACCAGAATGTTCAAGTTTTTTTTTTTTTAAGAATGTGCATGAGCAAAGTAACTACATACTTAAAAACACTTAGATTTAGTAACTAAATACTTAAAATACAGAGATTCTTTAAAAACTCTTTATTTCTACCAGAATGCTAATCATTTATTGCTAACATCCCTTAAGTTTGTATACAGATTTAATTATTTTCATAGCGTGATAATTCACCCTTTAAAAGAATAGTATCAAATATTCAAAGTAACAACACAGCTTAAACGTATCTGTCGTTCCTGGTTTTAATTTTTCTGGTCCAAACAAACCTGGTGGAATATAATAACTGAATAAGCCCATGATGTCCTACTTTAACATAAAGACCTCATTTCTAAGGCTGAGGTTAATCTAGGATGCTGAGGTTTCTGTGTAAGAAAGCATACAATACCATTTTGTATTGGGAGTGTACAAATAACAAGGGCTTCTTATGTTATCTGTAGATAATGATGCAGAGAGGCATATTTCCACATATATAAAGTATCAGAGTACCCAAAATTGCCTTGCTATGGTTGCATATGTAATCATGAAAGATATGCAGGGGGTAGGTAAATAACTAAACCAAAATAAAAACTAAATATCCTAATAACTTTGAAATAATCTCATGACCCTTTTATTTGTGGGTTAGCAAGACTCTGATTTGTGTAAGGTAAACAATCAGATCAGCATTTCAGGATAATTATCTGAGTAGTACAGTCAATTACCCTTTTGCCTCTAAGTTGCAAGTAAGATTTCAGTAAATGAGGTGGTAGTACAGGGTGACAAATACAGGTTTGTGACTCTGCCTGGTAGATCTTTGGTCTTTACATCTTCTGAGTTTTATAATTTTATGTCTATAAACTAGCTTGGCCTTCAAAGCTTGAAGGACTCAACCCCTTCAAGTCTTTAATTAATATGTATAGGAAACCTGGTATAAACCGGCTATTTCAAATAGGGAAGCAGAGAATGCTGAACATACATCTGATACAGATAAAGCTGTTGTCTTTATTATGTCTATTTGCCCATCTAGGAAACTGTTAGTGTTTGGAAAATAGTTTAGGTCACAAATTCCTAAAAGGAATGATGGCAACCTCATGCATGTGTCCAAACGAACTACTGTCAAGGTATGATGGCAGAGAGAGCGTTTGGCCTGCAATTCATGAACAAGCATATTTGAATGATTGGGATTTTTTACTGATTCTTTGAAAAATAATTTTCCAGATTTGTAAAGGTGTGCACTGTAAAACAGAAAAATTCACATGAGCAGCTATCTCCAGACAATTCTTTCTTTCTTTAAATCCACTTATATCTTTTCTTGCACAACATTGTTATCTTCATTTGGAAACGTGCAGTTGGGGGCATGTGGCTTTTTATTAGAAAAATTAACAGTATCAACACCAACTGGTTTTAATCAGTAAACATTTTCATATTATTTTAATTTCAAGCACAAAAGAGTAGTTAAGGATTAAAAAGGCCAGTATAAAGGAAAAAGGCCAATAAAAAAAGTGTAAGGTTCTATCTTTCTTCAGATGTAGTGCTGTCTTTTAATGCTTCTGATACCTTATAAGTTAACTATGTTCTTTAAGCTTGACCCAATTTTGTTTCTTTTTCAGCAGAGAAGTTGTATTTTAAAGAAAAAAAGAAAAAGAAAATTACAGAGAAAACACAGATCTGTTTTACAAAGTTTAAAAAAAAATAGCAGGGGAGCAGGAGCAAAGAAAAACTGATGCCTTGGGAAAAATATCTCACTGCTTACACATGACTGTCCTTTAGAGACGGGAGTCACACAAAGGAAGTGTTGGCTGTAGCACTCAGTGTTTTTCTGGAAATTGCTGAGATACAGCTGGGTAAAAGATGCTTCAAGAGTCTAAGCAGTGTAAAATATTTTTTCTCTTGTTTTAGAAAGGATCAGATATATTTCTGTCTATTTATCTGCATAGATGGAACAAACTGGATGAAACTTAGTGTTTCTATTAGTTCTCATAACTTTTTCTTTATCAAGTACTAGTTCAGTCTAGTCCCTTGCTAATTTATCAGGGCAAGATGGCATTTGCCAACATCAGGAAAGTACCAAATGTATAAAACCCCTGCTCTATTGCTTTTCCCTTCAAAACGGAGAACTAAACCTAACAGTGCTTACCACTGGACAGAAAATTAGTACGACAACTGGTCATTACAAAGCCAGAATTCATGCTGAAAATTCAAATAAATGTTGATAGTAGCTGTACAGAGTAATTGATGCCATTCATCTACATCAAGATGTAGCATGGAACCATACAGAACCTCTCAGGAACAGGCTTTCAGTAATTAGTCACTTCATTTCCACCTTAGAGACAGTGTTTTGGCTGACAAAATATATTTTTTGAAGTAAGCCTTCTTACTCTAAATGTTTCATTTTGACTTTCCTCGAAATTTTTTTTGTTTTGGTTTGGGTTTTGGGTATTTTGTTTGTTTGTTTTTATTATAAATGGTATACATTTGGTTTAAGTTGCCAATAAAGTCTTTAAATAGGATATAATAGTCCTTATAGTCTTTCATGTCCTCTGCAGATATTTAACATACAAGCTACTGCTTTAAACTTCATCTTAACAAGTGTTCTCATTTTATGTTGTGCTCCCTTTTTAAATTATCAATGTTTTTTCAGGTATTAAAAATTAGACCTAAAACAGGGAAGTTGACAGCTCAGCTGAGTACTTGAAAGGAATGGTGAATAGACAGGAGGAAGGGAACAGAGAGGTAGGTCTTGTCTAAGTTTGGGCCCTCTGGGATAGGGTTGGCCCTTATGGCAGGGAATAGGAGGCCATAGAACTTGATTTTCAAACCAGGCCTACTTAGCAGGACTTGCATGGTGAATTTAGCAGACATTAAAAAAACTGCCATCCTTTTCTGTGCCACCTCTGTATATCAATCTCATTGATTTCACTCCCTGGAATGTCAAACCAAATCCTGATCTTAAAGTTTCAAATTAATCTTTTTAGATTAATGCTACAAATAAATCTAGGGATGCAGAGAAAAACATTTGTTTAATTTCTCTGTTCAAACTCAAGTTTAAGTGCATTTCTGCACATGAAAACACAATTTTATCAGTATATGCTAAATTTAATATAATTTTTATTATGTGGAATTATCTACTGTAGAGGAGAGATCCAGTCTTGCATTCCACATGGACATCTGCCTAGGAGACTTTTATCCATGTATGTTAGAAAGCATTTTTGGTCTTGTTCATGGAAAAGGTAGCAGATAGGACAAATTGATGTATTAAGTTGAATTTGAAGGTCTTTATCATAGACTGTTGGTCTTTTACATTCTTATGGTCCTATGACAATAACTCATTAAGGAGACAGTTCAGAGTGAAAAATTAATACATTTCAGCTAATTCAATTAATACAGTCTTATTAATCTTTGTTAAGATGAAAGCCTTCCTCTTGAAAGGAGCAGTGACCTTTGATATAATATTGGAGTTTCTTCCAGGGATACATTAAGTAATCTTGCTGACTGAATTAAATGGAAGGGAGTTTTGTGAGTGAGGCTGTGTTGTTTCTAATGCAAGTGCTACCATGAGCTCAGAAAGGAGACAAATACAAGGAAATCTGCATGGCCTTTTAGTAGCAACTGGTAAAGATTAATTTGTTATATTAGTATGACTCGCTCAGCTCAATTCTGATATTGTTTTAATATGCTGGATTTGTTGTATGGAAGTCTAATGCATTTGTTGTCTTTTTGGAGGAAAAGCAGCTTCATAGGCTAAAATATCAAAATAATTCTGACCAATAAAATTTTATTCAGACTATTAATATATGATAAAAAAACCCCAAAACTGTGATTAGGATCAGACTTATGACATGGACCTTCCTGGGAAAATGTGGCTGGCTGATGATGTTTGTTTGGTTTTGGCATCATTATTGCCAGCTGGTATTTATCACATCTCTTGTGCATGTTCGGGGAAAAAATCCTCAGTAGGAAAAAGCAGCTAGAGTGACTGTTGCCAGTTTAAGTGTTGCTGCTCTCAGCAGCTTGATCTAACATAAAAGTGTTCACTGGGGGATGAGAGGCAGGACATGACCTGGCAATGTGCGCTTGCAGCCCAGAAAGTCAACGCTATCCTAGGCTGCATTGAAAGGAGCTTTGCCAGCAGTCTGAGGGAGGCGATTCTCCCCTTCTACTCTTGTGAGACTCCACCTGTAGTACTGTGTCCACTTCTGGGACCCTCAATGTAAGAAGCGGGTGGACCTGCTGGAGTGAGTCCTGAGGAGGGCTGCAAAGGTGATTAGAGGGATGGAGCACCTCTCCTGTGTTGAAAGGCTGAGAGAGTTTGGTCTGTTCAGCCTGGAAAAGAGATGGCTCAGGAGTGACCTAATTGTGGCCTTCCAGTAGTTGAAAAGGGCCTGCAAGAAAGATGGAGAGGGACTTTTGACAAGAGCATTTTGACATGGACAAAAAGGAGTGGCTTCAAACTGAAAGAGAGTGGGTTTAGATTAGATATTAGGAAGAAATTCTTTCCTGTGAGGTTGGTGGGACACTTGAACTTCCCAGGTTTCCCAGGGAAGTTGTGGATGCCCCCTCTCTAGAAGTGTTCAAGGCCAGGCTGGATAGAGCTCTGAGCAACCTGGTCTAGTGCAAGGTGCCCATGGGCAGGAGGTTTGGAGCTAGCTGATCTTTACGGTCCCTTCCAACCTAGGCCATTCTATGATTATAGGAGCATACAGAGTTAAGCAGGGCAAGGATTTAGTTTGCTACTTTCATTCAGTCTTCAGGATGCCTATAAAATTCACATGGTCTTGTAACAAGCATAATGGATGAAATGTAGATTTATTTTTTTCTTCTTGAGGTCATCAGTGGAAGGTTGGAAGGGACAGCTGAAGGGCATATTGCATAACACAACTACAGTGCAGGTAAAGGCACCAAAAACAGCAGAACTGCTCAGGTTTTCCTTCTCCCTCAGTACCAATGGGATCACTTCGAAGCAGCCACAGAAACGCTCCAGTAGGAAAGTTCAAACAGATGGCTAGTGTAGCTCTGATCCTGCCCTCAGGGTCATTCTGCAGAGCAACACAGACAACATTTGTCATCTGTATTTCTCACTATGATGGTATTGGAAATGGAGAGATTGGTTGCTTGAAGGATTTTACTGTAAATGTGGCTAATTAATCTCCAACATTGGTTCAGGATTTTCTGTTCTACATATCTCCAGTCTGTTCCTTGACACATATGAATTCAAATTGTTGTATCTCGCCAATGTATTTGGGGGGATTTGAGCATGCAGATTTGGAGACTGGAGAGGATTTTGGTTAAGCTTCAAGAGGGAAGAAAGACAGACTGGCATGTTTCCAGAAAATTGACAGTGGTGGATTTATGGTTATGCTAAATCTGTGTTGAAGCCCCAAAAGCTTTGCTTAAGTGTCAATATTCAAATAGAAATGGTTTTTGTAAACATTTTATTACCTTCAGATAAGAAAAGGCTTCTTTTGAAATGAAATATGTTGAAAACTGCAATATTTTGAGATGTATATGTATATGCAGATTGCTGACTGAAAGTGCCATTTTACAGCAATGTTCCATAAAAATTGTGGTTAAGGGAAGATAAAGAAGAGCACTTCTAGTTTATTACTGATCTTCGATTAACCTGTCAAAATCAAGAAGAATACCTCTTGAAACTGATACAGTAACTAAAATCATCAGTGGTAGGGGAAACAGAGCAAAGTTTATCTGCACCAAGTAGGATAACCTGCTATTAGTCTAAGTTCTGGTGATTGTGCTTATTACCTGGTGACTGTACCATCTTTATTCACAGTGGTGGTCATTTGAGACCTGCCTGCCAGACATCCAGATTCAAATTGAATAGTGAAGACTACAGCATCATCAACTGGATTAAAATGCATCAGACATGAAAGCGTCCCATTTTGCTCTAACTCAAATGAACAATGCAGCTTGCATTCAGCGGAAGGTAGGGTTCCCAGTTCTTGACAGGAACTCACTCAACAATATTTAAAAATTTGGGAGGGATCAGGATTAGTGTTGCACAGGCCTGGTTCTGGACCGAGGTAAGAGATTTACTTTGAGAAAGGGCTGCCCGTGAAAGCTAACATGCATTCTATCCCCAAGGCAGCATAAACTTATGTTTCAGTATACCATACATATGAATTTCATAGTGTGTCGTATCTTGTTTGGTGCATAATCAAGATAGTTTATAAGGGCAGAAATGTCAGTATTTTTAATTAATATGAAAAAAGGTTGTAAAATTATTGAGAAATGTTCTTGAGTGAGAGAAAAGATACAGATAATTTCTATGACCAGAATAGTACTTAAATTTGCAAACTATTGCTTATGAAGTTTAAGAACAGGCATTTTTAAAAAAGCAAATAAGAGCTATATTTTTTTTCACAAAGCATATAAATGGTCCTGAGCATCTTTTAAAATCTATGAACACTAGGGCAAAATTGTAAAGATTATATATCACTGATAGTAATCTTTACAGCATTATTCATTTTTACTTTGCATCTTAGTTACAAGTGCCCCTAATTGCTATAATAAAATCTAGTTTACTTTTTGTAAATATAGCCTTTTACATACTAAGAGACTAATTCTGAAATAATTATTTCAACACTCTGTATGCTGACCTACTCAACAGTTTCTTAACTTACACATAAATCCATGTTTTAAACATTAAAATTTTCTTGATTTGTAAGACTAGAACTGCATAAAAGTAAATAAATATTTACAACACGTAGCAAGGGATGTAATATAATTTAAATATCGAGTTACTCCATAAAGAATTTCTTAAAGTCGAAATATATGATGAAGCAATGTGGTGTCTCTGAAGCAGGAAACCTGAAAGGCAAGAAAAGGAATTCACTTCAAGTCTTCATTCACTTTGAGTGAACTTGGTGATTAGAGCCTCAGCCCAGCAGGTACATTTTTGGCTTTGAGTATTCAGATACTCTCTTTGAGATCAGCTTTCACTTGATCAGTCTTGTCACACACTCTACCAGCGAAATACAGAAACATACTTCTACTAGGAATTTTTGCTATCTAGTTTTTTGAGCCTAGTACAACTGTCAGAGACTGGAAATCTGTCGGAGGAATAAAAAATAGTTAATTCCTTAAGTAATAAGGAACCCACTTCCCAGCTGGTCTTTAGTTAAACAAAGGAGATCCCATTTATCAAATTTAATAGAAGGATAAAAGGATTTTTTTATTTTGTTTTATGATTATAAGTATTATTTCTCCACAGTTTAGTTTTCCGTAGCATTCTCTGATATCATTCAGGTATGACATTCGTAGGGCTTAATCTTAACCTAAGGTTATTTGGTTTGGGGTTTTTTTTTGCACAGCTTATCAGAACCAGTTGAATTGTTTGAGACTGAAAATCCAAAAAGCACAATAAAACTTCTAGGAATAATTACATGTCCATATTTTGGAATCTAAAAATCTGTAAACCATTGAAACTTAATATTCAAACCAAACTTTGAAGAAAATACAGTCATTCTAATGTTTGTGGAAGTCTAGTTTGACTTTAAAACTCCCTCATTTAAAGTACTTTAGGAAGTAGACCTGTGTAATTTCTAATGCCAGGTTTCTGCATAGTAACTGAGGTTAACCTTTCATTTTCTAAAAGCAGATCACTGTTTCAAAGATCTCCTATAATCAATAAACTTCATGTCTATGGGAAGCTCAGTCTTCCCATAGGCTGTGCCGTTGGCTTCTGCACTATTTGCCATGGAAGCTTTTTCATGCCAGACTACGTTTTCATACTTAATGACTACCTACAGAGTATCTTGGAAAATTACCTGGAGAAAAAACTTATATGGTAGTTTCACGCTTTTATATTATAAATCATATCACCCCTCATAAAGACATCTTAAATCTCTCACACTTGGTTTATTTCAGGGTAAAATCATTTGCCTTTCAGAACCTTTTTTCTAAGCTAGAGCTTCTGCTACAGCACAAATGGGTCCATCATAGTTGCAAGCAGCTCTCAATTTGGCATCCACCCAAAACAGAGTCCAAGGCCAGCTAGATATTGAGAAGTAAGGGACTGATTCTACTCCATGTAGCTGTCATACAGTGTGTACTCTGGAGAGATGTCAAATTTGCCAGAGCTGGAATTGTAATAAAAATAGGCTCAGATCATGTCCTGCAGAAATAGTGGGAAAAGCCTTGATGCTAAAAGATAGATCTCTATAGTACATCTAGTGTTAAAGAACACTTTCAAGGTCACATGTAACCCATATACGTATGTCGGAAGAATACTTTAGTGAAACAGTAATTTCTATTATTGCTTATAACTATGCTATTTAAATACATGGGTAAATGCAGATTTCCAGTTTACATTATAACCTACTTGACATGCGCAGGAATATGATACTTGTGCTCTAAAATAAAACGCAGAGTAAAGAGGCTGTGGCACAATCCTTATTCTATTTTTAAGAAACATGGAACATCTAAGTCTAGTAAAATATATATCACATTTAGAGAAAGAATATAGAGACTTTGTTGTCATGTGATAGATATGCAAAGTATGAAAACTACTGGAAGATCTATACACAGCTGTTTTTTTTCATTAAAAAAGCATTTTAATTCTTCATGCAAGGAATTAATATTTATTTGATAATAATGCATAATTTATCTACTTAACTCTCATCTGACATCATTCGGGGATAAAGGTGTCTGATTCATAAAAACTGCCCACCACTCCAGCTCATTTTTCATCACAAAACAGCTCTTTCAGAATTATCACTCAACCTTAGAGGATTATCATGCACTTCTCTTTGTGTTTGCTTTGTAAATTGCCTTTCATTTATTTTCCTTTTCAGTAATGAAGAATTAAGGAAACTATAATATTGCCTATTTTTGGTTCTAGTTCTCAGTTACTTTAGCTAGTCCAGAAATATTTAGTTGAATGGATTGTATATTTCTTGTTGTTTTGTGGGGTTTTTTTGTAAATATTTCAACACCAATAGCCGAGAAAGTCCAAATTAGTGTGCAGGTTCATCCCCTCTGTGGTGGACAGAGAAAAATTCATTTTGATGGGAAAACATCATGGTATTTACTCCTATGCTAAAATTCCCCTTGGAGAAAGAAAAATGTAATTCCAAAGTGCATCTGAAAGAACTTGCTTAGCCTTGTTAGATATTTCTGGGAAAAAAAAATCAATGAACATATACTAAAAAGAATATTAAGATGCTTGTTTTCAGCTACTTCTAAAAGTATGGGTTTTTTTCCCCATTAATGGGCTACCAATATCTTCAATTATGAGCTGAATTAAACGTATTTCTTTTTTAATAATAAGGTTTATAGATGATTATACAATTTTACCTGTGTATAAATAAAAATTCACTTCTATGCATATATCTTATAATTTCTATACTGTGCTATGTAGCCCACTTCAGTCTTCCTCAGTATCAGATACCCATGCTAAAGAAATGAATGCTATGCCAAACACCAAGTAATTTTACAATCAATTTATAAAAATTACTTTGAATATTTTATGCAGTGTGCCACTGTAAACATGTTCTTCTGTTCCACTGTTTTTATAGAAATAAAAGAGAGAGGAGAAAGCTGTATGCGAAAAAAGAGATGCATCTTTACTCAGGAGAGATGATTAGTTCTGCAGCTCCAGTTATTTCCATATTTGAGAAACTAAGTATGAAAAATGGAATGGGTTTGACATAGCTGAAGAGAAGAATATTAACCTCTGTTTGAATTCCTTCAGCTTCTGCATTTCAGTCCTCCCCAGTGAGCACAGTAGTGAAGTTGGCATCACCAAATACTAGTCCTGGCCTAGAGGATTTAGCCAAACATAATTTCTTCCTAGAGAAGGACAAAAAAATCTATCAGCAGTTTGTTTGATAGGGAGATGATACAGAATATCACTGAGAAGCCTCTACAACTGACACCTAGCACTTCAAAGAATCAGTAGTTCTCATAGTATAGAGCTAATTTAGAGTAGGGACGACATGGGGTTTTTTTTGTTTGGCAGCATATCAGAGCAGTTAATGAGACTGAACATCCTTCTTTTTCAAAGGCAGTTTCAGATCTCCAGTTCAATCTATATCACCTAGAGAAGACTGTTTTTACATCTCTGTTAGAAATTCTTACTAATACCAGTTTCATGTTATGATCCCAAGAGAAGTGTATAGAAGACTAATTACATAATACTACTGTAATCAAGATTTGACATCTTAACAAGTGAAAAATCCTTGTAATAATTTTACATTACTTGTTCCCCAAGTATTGCTACCTTGCTATTATATAATGAAGCAAAGATTTCATGCTTTTCTCGGGTCCTTTCATTCGCTCTGATATATCTTCTGTACTTCCCAAACACTTCAGTTAAGAACAGTGCCTCTGCACCTCTTCACAGCAGTACCTCTGGACTGCAAAATGTCACTCAACCCTTTTCAGTCCTGCACACATATATTAAAAAAGGAAAACCAAAACCAAACCATAGCAGTAACAAACCAAGCTCCCATAATTTCTTTCTAAGGTATTTCTTTTGTTATTATTTTCTTTCATTTTTATCCTCTGCAAAATTTCTACTTTAATGCCACTGTTTCTACTTGAAAACTAACATATTTCACACAAAAACTACACATTTAAACTTAAAATTCATGGACCAGCTTTTAAAAAATGGACAGAAAGTTACATTTCAAATAATTTGAGAAATTATGCTTGTACTGTTTTCTGGTAAAATGACTTCTAAAAAGCAGGATTACATATCATTCACAAAAATGATTGATCTATGTCTATGTTAATCCATTTTAGCATAACTTTCTCCCCCGTAGGTCTTTTTTGAGGCTATAAATGCATCTAAGAAGGAAAGCAATTTCATGCTTTATTATATGCAAAACTGATTTCATGGATTTCACTTCTCCATGGTACTTGCAAGGAAAAACCAGGGTTACATATTGAAGTCCAGGTGTTAGAGCAAACCTTTTTTGACTGATGACAGTTCTGTTCTCTGATAATTCATAAAATGTCTTGTGGAATCTTAGTATTAGACAGGAAGTCAATAGACTATGTCAACTAAAAATTTCTTTATGAAACCAAAAGGCAATTTACTTCAAGTATTTGACTGCTAAGTAGTTAAAACACAAAGTAATCGTACCCAGAGAGGTTTGTGATTCTAAGCGCTGCTAGAGTAATTCAGATTAGGAGGAACCTCAGGGGTTCTCTGGTCCAACCTCCTGCCTTAAACAGGCTCAGCTCGAGGCCAAGCTTTGCCTCATCAATGCTGGAAAACTTCCAGTGACTGAGGCATCACAGCTTCTCCTGGCAGCCTGCTGCTGCACTGCCTTATACTGTCCTCACGGAGAAAGTTTTTCTTTACATCCAGTTTGAACCTCTCATTTCAACTTATACCACTGTCATAAATCTTTCTGCCATGCACACTACAAGGCCCCATCTTCTTGATAAATCCCTTGCAAGTATTAGTAGCATGTTGCTATGTTGCTGTTAGATCCCCTGTAAGCCTTCTCTTCTCCAGGCTGAACACTCTCCAACAATGCATTTGCAAATCCATTCTGACTGGCTTCAAAAGAAAGCATTAAAAACAGGCACTACCTTACATTATGGGTTTGGTTTTGGTTTCATTAAAAGGTTGTCTGACATGTCCCTCCCTCTGGTTCCTTCCTTTTGTTAGAACCAGTTGAAGCCCACTTTTGGCATGTGTGGCTATTTGAGTTAACCAGCATTATGGATGGCATTTTCCCTGCAGGCTTTAACATATATCGTACTACCTGACTCATCTTCCTGAGTGATAAACATTCCATTTTCTTAGCAAAGGATAATACCTGGAACAACAGATGCTACTCTTAAAATAATAATTTAACAAAACACAACTTTTGCCTGTGACTTTGCTTCTCTTAATTTAAGAGCTGAGGTAATTCTATCATCAGGGTCTGAGAAACAAAAGGAGGAGGAGAGCAAAGATGAATAGATGGGTTTTTTCAATTGTATCAAGTCCTACGGAAAGCTTTTTTTCTTTAATTTCATCTGTGTCAGAGATTGAAAAGATGATAGGAGGAGTTCTTTCTCAGACAGATATTCTGTAGGTCTAACATAGAAGAATTTTATACAACAAAAAGAAGTGCTTCCTTTCCAGATGTGCAGGATGATTCCAAAGTGAAGTATAATCAGAAATGCTTTCATGTAAAATCATATTAGATAAAAGATACCTCTTTCTGTAGAGCTGTTGCTTGATAGGCTTGCATGTTTAGTAGACAGCCCAGAATCCACAGGATTAAACCAGGCCTGTAACATAAAGTTACCAAAATGCAACCTTTTTCATCAAGAAAATACTGTCATAAACAATTCTTCACAATAGAGGTGGCAGGAGAATCACCTGCTCTGCTCTCTCTTGGCAACAGAAAAGTGTAGGACAAAACTAGCAGACAGTTTCTCTCTATAACTTCACCATGAAGCAAGTCAGCTATGCTCAGAGTTATACCAAAAACGTGTCTCAGCTGATCACAAGGCTGGGAGTAGAGACAGTCTCATGGCAAACAAATATTTTTCAGCTCACCCCAAATGATACCAAAACAGTGTTTTTCTAACATATTCAATACTGTATCAGTACACTACAAAACCAGTTACAGTTTGATGTAAACTTTCACCATTCTTTTTGTCAGGTTTTGACAGAGGAATTTCACAACAGAAATATCGACACAAAGTAGCTGGAATCTCTCTGATAACGTTGGCTGAGACATCCTGTCAGCCTCATGTTCCTTATTCCCATATAAGCAAGAATGAATTCATTTAGGGATGTGAAGGAACTGTTGTTTACTAACGAAATGTCCACCACAAACGCTTGCAGTGATAAAAACCACTGAAGTTTTTTTTCAAGATTATATTACAATATTTTTAAAAAAGTAACCATGTTAATTGGCTGCCTCTTTCTGTTATAAAATTTCCTATTTACCTCTTTCAAATTTCAGTCTTTCTTTGACTTGTCAGAATTTTCACTGCTGCTCTGTGGTGAATATATAGGATGAAAGTAGGTCACTTCAGTAACCTGGGGCTGTCTTTGCTCTGTCTCAGTGAACATTGTTGGGCCATGGTGAATGAATTATTTCTTTCCTTGACTGACAATAGATGGAATTATTTTAGGAAATTTTATGCCCATTTTAGACTGGTTATATATTAATATGTAGACCGCTAGGACTTTGGAGACTGGGACAGAATACAGTGGGCATTGCTCAGTAAAGACTGCTCAGAAGAGAGCCCCAGAAAGGTCAGTCTTTGCTCTAGTTCTGTTCAGTGCATGCATTTGTATCATTTTTATATGAACAGAAGTAGGCAAATCTTGAACCCAGGTACCACAAAGGTGGAGGTAATGCTTGGGTTCATGTCCACTAACAACAAACAGTGATATGACTGCCATCAAGAAGGCAAAGAAAGCAAATGGAATAAATTTTTAGCCACAATAAGCTCTTTGCACTTGACACCCATGAATAACATTTTATATTCTCTGTAGAAGAAGTGATGGCACCCTGGATTAGTGAAGTAACTTTATCTAGAAAACAATTTTATTATGTCCCCACGGAACTTCAGCATTGCATCATACCTGAAGCCAGCAATTTAGGGAACAGCCTAATCTGAAACATGTACCCTTGGCAGTGCCTACTATGAGCAAAAGTAGGCTTTTGCTATTCCTGATACTGGCTTCCTTCATGAAGCCACACATTAGGGCTTCAGTCCTTATTTTCAAGGTGCTTACCTTCAAAAGATGCTTGAGAATATGAAAGTTCTCAGCTAGACTTGCAATAAATCTTTAAGAGATTTTTTTTAGCCCCACAGCAAAACCCTCGTGCTCCCTCCAGCATATATTCCTTACAGGCTGACCTGGGATGGCAGAAAAGCTTGTGTAGAAGCTACATCCCTGAAAAACCTTGCTAGCCCACAGGCTAGGGACAGACCATTTCCATCACCTGCAGGAGCAGGAAAAATTTACTTCCATAGGGCCTCTCCGGAATGCCTCTGAACTTTGTGAGGTTTGATTAGGCTGGGGAAGCACGGTATCATAAAATCCCGCTCTTTTTAGTGGTTTTATTGCACAAAATGCAATTTTCACTGCAGAAAATGCAGTTAAATGAACCTTTCTCACAAGCATTCAGGTTCTTAGTGGTGTTTGCCCACTCAGTGTCCATCTCTAATGCAGCCCTCTCCAAGAAAGCGTTCAAACAGGAGTATCCATCAGCCCAAATCCCAGGTCCCAGCAAAACAGCAAGGCAGAATCACAGCCACCTCTGGCCCACCACGGTGGAGGTGAGCCCTACCCATGGCAGAAGTGGGAGGGCACCCCAGCAGCATCCCCAGGGTCTCCCTCTTCCTGCTGAGCCCCTGGCCCAGGACTGTTGCTGTCATCACCCCCAAATTGCCAGGAACCCGTAGCACCCCACCCACACCACCCAGGAGGGTGTCTGCTTCACCCACTGCTATTAAGGATTGACATGTTTCTCAAAGTAGTTAATTCTTTGGGAATGGCTCTCTGGCTGGCAGGCTCCTCAGTAGAAAGGCATGCAGCTCACCTTTGGTTCTCACTCCTGCTCACCCATAGGGAAGATGGGGCTCAGGGGCTTTCAGAGCTCTCAGAATGCTTGGATAGATCCCTACTTACCAGTAATTGGTTTCCAGGGGGATTTTTTTCTGAGTTTTCTGATGGAGTTCAGCTGCTTCACCTAAGCAAAGCGTGGGAGTCCTGCAAATGCCTGTGTGGTATAGATAACACTTCCCAAACATGATGGCTGTAAGGGCTGAAACAAAGCCACTGTTCAGTCATGGCTTGATTATTACAGCTGCAGTTGTCCCCAGTCCTTTCCAGCACCTCTTGTTTCTAAGTGGAGGGCCACCAGGTCCATCTGAAATCAGAAAGAAGTGGCCAAATAGAGAAAAGAAGAGAAAGGAAATTTTTATCAATTCCAGACTGTATCTCTTGCTGGGCTGAGACATCCCACACAGTTTTAGCACAAACAATTGGAGGGTTCCAAAATTTGCTCTTTTGATTGCTCATTTTTGTACTACACTACAATTTAGATTGTTCAGTCATGGCTAAAGCCATCCACCCACTTACAGCTATTCTCAGAGAAAATAGCGTCCTTTCCCACTGATGCACGTAATTTGTGTCTTCTGATAATTGTACATCTGATGCATGGAGAGAAGACAATAATAGATAAGGGCTTCAGCTTGATTTCTGATATACTGCTGAAAAGAAGAGGCAATGGCCTCAGTTAATGTGTGTATACATTTTGCCTGAATGATAAAAAAGCAAATGGAATGTTTCCATGGCATGATTCAGTAATGCCCATAATGTTCTGAGTTTATGAATGACTGAAATGGCGTCAAATGGAATAAATAGAATAGATATACAGTCATAGGCATGATGATTTTGACTGTAAGTAACTTGCAGCTTTTTCAAACTAAAAGTTAAAACCATGTCAGACTGTATATTTGCAGTTAAGATGCCCAAACTGCAAAATAAAATGTGGCATGAAATAGTCTGAATGAACGTATTTTCTTGTCAAAGGAAGCATTTGTTTCTATTTGGTAATACTATGAGACTTCAAAAATTGTGTGTTGCTAGTTGCAGTTTAAATATTCATCAAACTAATAAGGCAGACAGCTTAGAAAAAGGACTTGTTGCTCAAGCATTTGTAGTTCAGATGCTTAGAGAAACAATGGGCAAACACACAGATATAAATCACAGGAGTTAGGATGCTTGGAAGAATTTTCTGAGTGCCTTGTGATATTTGCAAAGTAAATTGAAAATCTGAGGAGCTGAGATGCAGAACTTCAGGATGAAGTTCTAGAATTAGGGAATTATGTATTTCAAGGTGAAGTTCTCCTGTGTTCTATGTTCAGCCAACAGTAGTGTCTGACACGGCTGAAGACAAAGCGTGCTGTGCCTCCCATCTCCCCACAGAGCTGCCTGACCATCAGCTTCTGGCTTGCTTAGTGGCTGCTCCTGGGCAGACTGATCAAGTATGCCTGATACCGTACTCACTGTCAGCTGTGTCTGCTGTGTTGAGGTGACTTCAACTCCTGTAAGCAGCAGGTTGCTGTAGCTTACCTGAGTTCATGCATGTAAATTTGAAGTGTGCACACCTCCTTCTCAGAGCTGCCTTTGGCAACAGGGCAAAGTTTCATCCGAAAATCCTTTGCGTCTGTATATGGAAGGATATGAAAGATACCAAGGAAAACACATCCTGTTGTCAGTACATATAATGATGCACCCTTTGATTTATGCACATTCCATTTAGTAACATCATACACATATTTTCTCTATCTGAGAGTGAAAGTATAATATCTTGTGGTACTCTGTTGGACTGTTTCCTATGCAGTGCTCATGGAAGTCACATAGGTGGAAAGTACAGAATGTGTTGAAATTATATGTAGATAAAGAAGAAGGAATTAATATTTTCTGGCAAATATAGGTCAATTTTTTGTGCAAGTTAGTTTCACAGTTCACAGCCTAACCACCCACTTTTTTTCCTAAGGAGGGTTGTATAGCTAACACAAAATGAATATGTGGTATATAGACTCTGTTAATGTTATCTAAATATATTCTTGAGGAATAAAATTGGGAGTAATACAGCTAAGTAACAAGGAATGTACTGGACCATTAACACAATGAAGTTAGTGCAAGTATACAGGATTAAGTAATTTGTACAAAATGCCTTAAGTATGCTTACAGTTTTAGCAAGTGCATAGTTGCATTATTTTGCAAATGCCATGTGGTCATATCTTTTAGAACTGTGTTTTAATGTAGAAGCCCAAATGGATTTTTTCATGCTGTTAAATTTAGAAAATCGATGTTAAAAAGTCTTCAAAATACATTACTTGTGCATGACAGTAAGGTACTATTTCTATTTGTAGCTTTGTTACCAATTCCTGTTACAGAGTGCTTGCTATGGAGGCAATTTAAATGTATTCACTTCATAGATATAGGGCAAAATTAATCATACAAATATTCCACTGCTCAGCACTGAATTTGTGCTTTATTATGAAAAATACAACACATTCTCTGACAGAACTGAAAAGTCATCTAGGAAAATATTTCTTTTTTTAACCTGGATCAGTTCTCTGGTAAGACTTGCTGGAGAGCAGCACAAAGGGTGGTGACAACCCCAGGTTAGGGGTGATGGACAGAGCTGCTGGTTTTGGCAGCACTGCCAATTTTTGCTGGCTTAAGGTGTTTGTTTAACCACAGCTTGCGTATGCAATTCTATAGCAATTGAAGTCAAGCTAGCTTGTTGCTCGTACAGTTCCATGGCATCTCCTTCCTTCCTTCAGCTGCACACTCTCAAATTTCTTTTCTTTGGCACAGGAATTTTAGTTACCCCCTTGTGAGCTAGTTTGGGTAGTGAAAGGAGCAGAGATCTGTGCATTTTTCTTTCTAATTTAACTTTCTATGAAGCAAGCCTTTCAAACTGACACATCAGAAGGTCAATATGAACACTATGGGCAGCAGTATGAGACACCAATACAAAACTGTGAGCAGGATTGCAGCATCTGACTCATCTTGGAAGCCAAACTGTTTTGTGGCATTCAAGGCTTACCGAGGCTAAGGTGCTGCAGCCCTGTCTTTGTTTTCCTGACTGCATGTTCCAGCACCTTCTCCCTGAAGGCATTCGCATCCATGGAAATTGGAAGGGGGTGAAGGGATACCCCATTGGTTAGCTGAAAACTATGTTTTTTTGCTAAGTAAGATTAATTTTCCAATGGTCCAACTGCTGAACCAGCTCCTATTCTGGTCACATAAGCACCCAGATAGGTTTTTTGAACTGGCCAGGAATTGTATTTCAGGGTGATGTCATTTATTCACCTAGAAGTCTTCTCTGTTGCATGAAAGCATCTGGAAGTGAAAGCAGACAGAGACAAGAGCTCTGCAATGTGTGAATTGCTTTATCCTTCCTCCTGGGTGCTTTCTCTTCCCAGAGGCAGTGCCTGTGGGCCTCTGATACATGTCCACTGAGCTTGAAAGATAACCCAGGAGAAGCATGTTCCGTAGTTTCCTACTGAAATACATAGAAGAGCACTGAAGTCCATGCACAAGCTAACATTCACAGCAATACCTCCCAGCATGTTCCTGCCTTTCTGAGCTCTTTCACCTCAGTCTGTGAGACATTAATGCTGTCAGCGACTGAGCAACGTGACAGGAAAAGGGGAGGTTTTATTGTCCTGGGAGGGAAAGTGTTCTGTGACCTGTGTACCTTCTTACAGACTGCAGGCCTGGCCATGTTTCTGACTCACTGTCTACAGGCAAAAAACCACTAGCTGCACACTTGAACATACAAATGCTGACAGCTATAAATAAGTCAGATTTTTCTAAAAATCTCTCTTATGAACAATGTGGCTTCCAGGTACTGTAAGGCCTCCTTTTAAAGAGTGCCGGTGGATATGCATAAACATGCTTATGCTAAACATAAATAAATTGCATATACAGCAAGTTAACTGTAAATAAATAAAAAAAGAAGGAAAAGGAAAATGCATATTTTTGGTCCAAAATAATGCTGAGGAGTGAATCTGATATGTTTATGTGTTTCTAAGAGAGTCATGCATTTTTCTGGAATAGTATGTAAGATGTACTGAATTTTAAGAGAAAATATTTTCTTTGTGTTTATGGTCTCATACATACTAAACCACAGCTTTCCCTGAGGCTGTTTTATTTATGAATTCATACTTATAATTTCCATAGAATTACTCTGAAAGTATTGCAATACATGATAAGAATAATTAAATAAAAATACTGCAATTTTTACAGGAAATACAGTGAAATAATACCTGCAATTGCCTTTAAGCTACCCCATCTGACAGACTGTATTTAGAATATAAATAACACTGAAATTACAAACGTGGGAGTATCAGACTTGCTCTTTTTTCAAAACATGTTGCCTTGGTAAGGCATGTGCTGCCCTTCTGCTGCTCTTCACAGCCAGGGGTACCTGTGCTTAAACCCACTAATTTGTGTTCTAATGAGACTAATGAAGACCCTGGAGGCTTCAGAAGGAACCAGTTGTTTTGTTTTCAAGGAAATCTTCTGAGAAGCCTGTAGCAACTCGGAATAAAAGTAATTGCATTTTTGAATCTGCAGATACACAAGTAGGAACCTGTTTTGTATATCCATAATCTGTTATATGTGACAAGTGTGACATAGGTCTGTATGTGTGCTATGTGTGTCAGGATACCTTTCCTTTCATAAGTTCTAAGGTTGGCATTTCTCAGCTTCAGTGTCAGGGATGTATGCTGTAAATGGGGTGACTGAGGATCAAAGAGGACTGAGGAATAACAGCATGACTGTAGTTTTCAATAGTTTCATGTTTATTATAATTTTTAAGGCATAATTTTTTTCCTTTATTGTTAATTCCAGTTAGGGTGCCTACTGTTTGGGTTCATGCTAATAGCACAGACTGCTTGTCAGGGCAGTAGAAAAGTAGACACACATTTTCTTCTCCCACTGCTGCTACTGCAGCAGCATACCCTGGCACAGGGACAGTGCAGATAGCTGAGGATTTGTATTTCCCTGTAAGATTTGCCAGAGGGCATCTTCAGAGCCCAGAGAGGTAACAGCTGCACAGGGCAAGGTGGAAAATTTTGGAAGAGAGCAAGTACTGATAAGGAAAGAGGACAGCAATTTTTATCTGCCTAGGGCAGCAAAAACCCTTGCATCTGCTCTGCTCAGTTTTAATACAGATTTTATTCTGGTTTTGCTTAGTTTTCCCAGGCAATGTTGTGATGTGCGTTTGTGTTGCATCTACTCACCTTATTATTCAGTTTAGGCAAAGGTATTCTAAGGAGAATACATTTTAGAGTTACTTTTAAAAATGTAAAGCACATCAACCTAATGAATAGCCTCTGGAAGAGTCCTGCACCCAAAAAGCCACATCATTTCATGCACTGGTGCTTAGCAGTTGGAAGGCAGCATTTAGAGGCAAGAAAAAGGTTGTTGGTGCTAAAACATATACCAGGGAAGAGGAGGAAAGAAAGAAAAAAAAATGTGTTGCCATGATTTATTGAGGAAAAGGTACATATCTGAAGATTGCCAGCATTCAGTGGGAAGGTTTGGCAAAAGTTATAAAATGTGCTTTTTCTCCCTTACAAGAGCCTTGTTTTTTACTGAATAAGCTCAAGCCTGTAACTTGCAGAATTACGTAGGATATAGAACAAGATAGTGCAAGTTCAGTGTAGAGACATTTGTGTTAATGATCCTCAAGAAGCTGCAATCTCACAGTACCATCCAGTGAGTACAAGCAATTGTAGCTTTCATAGTTCAACCAATTTGTCCAACTCCACACAGAGCTATCCACACAGATGGAAATAAAATAATTTTCCCCCAAAATGAATCCTAAAGATGTTGTTCAAGATGCAGATTGGGTTTTACCGGAAATGTGCAATATCAAGCAGTGATGGCAGAAGACTAGACTACCTGAAAATATGCTAATGAAACTTCAGAGCTTCTTGTTTCTCATTGTATACTCACTACAAGTCCTTCCTACAGCAGTCTTACTGCTCTAATGTGAGGAGTAAGGTCTCCTTGTCCTTTCTTGGGGAGCTCATAAGGAAGCAACAGTGATAGTTCTTCATGATCAAACATAAATATTTTTCCTGCTTTTTTTCTATTCTAGGTTCAATGAGAGCTGCTTGGTCCCTGTGGAAGGGTGAGCTGGGTCCTGAGGGCGACCTCAGTGATGGCCATGCCCTCAGTAGTGAGTGTCTTTGACCATGGTGGGCAGAGCTGGGTAAACAGTGTTCCTTGACATCCCCTGAGATGGAAAGTGAAGAGCCAGGGCCAGGGACTGTCCAAGGGCTTCCATCAGGAATTACAGCAGAATGGGCTGGAGGCAGGACCCGAAATAAGGCTGTGACATGGGTCCGAAGCTCATCCAAGGGGCTGGGCCAGAGACTGGAAACAAGCTGCAACATATGACCACAGGGGCCATCTGGGAAACAATAGGTCCATGGGCATCCTGGTGGCAGGGCTAGAGAAGGAGGTAGGAGATTGGCGCTGCTTCCACACAGCCCAGGCAGGGACTGCCAGCCCCATGCCAAGCTGAAATGGGGCTCACGGGCCCCAGGTGTGGCTGCTTAGGTCTATTAAAGCCTATGGCTGCCCTCAGGACCCTGACATTTCCAAAGGAAACATTTTTGATTTGTTTTTCCTATCACTCCCAGTAACTGTCTGAAAGACTCTTGTCTTGTGGCTACTCTTGTCTTTCACCGTCCTCCTGTTAGAGAAGCAACACTGACATGGTCAGAGCTCTCATGTCTCAGTTCCTGCTGGACTATCCTCAGGAGTCACGCTAAGGCAAGATACCAAGAAAAAGTGGATTAAAAGCAGAAAGCTTATTTGGGAAGCAGCAACTCCAAAGTCCTGCTGAGTTTCTACCAGCATGCTTTCCTTTCATTTGGGATGAAAAAAAAAAATAAGCTGTTACACCAATTGTCAGAGGTCGCTGGGTTTCAGATTTAGTATGAAATCCTCACCGAACTAACTTCAGCAGCAATTTTGGGATTGACTTCAATACTTTTTTCCACCTGTTATCTTCTTACACGTAACAGGATGTATTTGGTGCTGAGAAAGCTACAAAGCAACCGTGCATAAGTGCTAAGAATCAGCCTGTAGGCCTGTTTTTCAGCTAATGGGTTTAAAGCTCTCAGTTATATGATTTCTGAAATCAAACTAGATTTTCAATGCACAACTTGCATTTCGATAAAGCTTTGCTCTATGGGTAAGGCACATTAAAATACAGCTCCTGTGATCTCCTGGCCGTTAAGAAAGAAAAGGAAGAATAAGGGAATTTTAAATAGAAATACGCACTATATTAGGAAAAGGGATAGGTGCATACATAGGAATGGAGGTAAAAGGGAATGGACAAGACAGTGAAGAAACATTATCAAATAATCTAAAGCCATTAACTTCGTTAATAATTACCTGTAACTAGTACCTAATGGTTTAGAAGAGAGTGGATGTACCTCTTAAGTCTGCATAGGCCTGTCAGAATATGAAAAAAACCTATTTTCAACAGCATGAATGAAGTTATTGGTCTGCCTTTCATTGGTGTAGGAATCCAGGGCTCCCTCCATGTGAATGATGGTAAACATCTGTGGGAAACAGGTCTGTGGATTTCTTGACAGAGCAAGAAGAATTTGACCTTGGCCACACTGCTCTGTACCCGTAAAGATAAACAGCTTGCAGAGACTGAGAGAACTCAGGAGCAGCAGAAGATAAGCAACCTGGACAAGTTTGTACAGAGACAGTAGTTTTGTAACTGTGGCCAATAGGTGATTGTTTCTGTGTAATGAGCACCAATAATGTTAGTGCATGTACACTTAGGAAATATATAAAAATAGTTGTGTGAAAAAATAAAGGAGTTTCACTTTTATCTATTCGGGATCTTCGCCTACTTTTTGTTAAGTCCGTCCCAACAACAACGACAAACATCAGTCTTAAAGTCACCTCATGTGGCTTAAAATATGAGACTCAATCTCTGATTACTGTTTATAGCTGCATTATCTCACTGCTCTTTTGTTTCAGTGATGGACTGAAAGTTTTATCTCTACTACTGTAAGTTGTCTCATGAAAGTGCAAAAACAAAGAGCCATATGTTGAAATGATGAGACAAGGATGTCCTCATAGACCCAGGCCATGAAACAATATCAGGCTTCCTAGAAATACAGTCTAGAAAAGCATCATTTAGGCAGTATCCTGGGGTAAAACTTTTCCTTGTTCTTCAAGATCACCTTTTCACTAATATATTCACTAATCTGCTGGGTTTAGACACAGTCAGATCACTCTCCCACTCTGTTTCAAGGGTTCTGCCAGTGGTATTGTAGCACCCCCCAACTCAGTGATTTCCATACATACCCTTCCCTTGATAATGGTGTGTGCACTCTGTCACACCATCTGTTTCTTCCATGAAGCCAGATGTGGATTGTCTCCCTTGGTCTGCTCCCAGTCTGTAGGTGTTGAGACCAGTCTTCTGCCTGGAAAATTTGCTGCCTCCATTTTCACTGTTATTTGTCCCAATAAGTATCCTCAGAAGATGTTTCCCCAATTATTTTGAATTAAATAATGAGGCAAGGACATGTAAATGCCCTCTTCTACCAGACTTCCTTCCCCCTGCTACTAACTGCAGAGCTGCCGGGACAGTTAGAGGGCCTGACAGCAGGCAAGGAGAATCTACAGCCCATGCTTTCTGTCATTTTTTCTGTGACTCTTTATGCAAGTGATTGGCACTTGCACTGGGAGAGTTGTCACCTCTCATCATCCACTGGCATTTGGATGTTTCTAAAAAACATTCACAAAAACTGTGAGCTATGTCACCTTCTAATTTAGCAAATGTGCTTTTCTTTTTAAATAGTTTTGTTTCTTTCTTTTATGCTAAAACCTGTTTTTTCTTCTTTGTATATGGAGCAAAGATTACCAGGGTGAGACTGCAGATATATTTGGGGCTTTGCTGCCATCTGCAGTTGAAATCTAATATTAATCCTGGACTAGCTCTTTTTTTTGTTCCTAAAAGAAAGTAAGACAGCTGGTGTTGTAAGATAGTTATTCCCTTTGTCATTGAGATATACGGTGGATGGAAATATAGAAGAGAAAGGCATTAAAGCTTGATTCTATCAGACTGTGTAGAACTGTAACTTTAACTGTAACTGTAACTGTAACTCTACATTACTGAAATCATTCTAGGCACCAAAATATCCTGAAAAATCTAGATGCACCACAGAATATTTGGGATTATTAAAAATCCCATACCATCACCACCCCCCAAAAACACCAACCCACAAAACAATAAAAAACTCAAATGACTTAATTCTTAATATTTAATGTTTTTGTAGAAAATGCATATAAAATACTAGGAGAGTAATTCATGCAGTTCTTTACACATCCTGCAAATAAATACAGAATTATGTAAATAATTACATAAAAGAATGAGAAAGGCACAAGGGGAATGAGCAGGCATGATTAAATTGTTGTGGCATGAATATTTTCTAAGTAAGGATTGATAGTTTTGGTTTAGATTTTTTTTCAAATTAGTCTTGCAACATTAATGAGGTGTTACTGTAAGAAATTATTTTCAACTGTCTGAATAAGAAAGCTAAGTATTAGTTTCTATAATATCTGAAGGTCTTTCCTGCATTCTGCTAAAGGAACTGTATCCCATTTCACAGGTATTGGTTCTAACTCCTCTTATACGGCACATTTACCAGCCAAAAATCTGTATTCAAAAGGATCTAACATGACAATCTCTTTTGATTTTTGTATCTCTGCAAACCATAACAAAATTAAGAAGTATTATGTCTAATCTTCAAGGACCATAAATCACTGTATCTTATTGAAGCAAACAGAGCAGCATAGGTTTGTAGAAACAGATCTAGCCCTAGATTTTAAGGGTTTCATAAACACTTCAGTCAAACTCAGAAACATAAATGATGATTTAAATGATAGTTTCCTTTCTACATATTATAGCTTATGTTCTTTTGCCCAATTTGCAGTACTTAAACTATCAAGAAATATAATAAAGTACAATATCAGTGATCAGCATGAAGTGCATCAAATTACTATTGTTTAATCACTGAGTGAACTGCCAGCTGGTTTTTGCAGTCACACAAAAGCAGTGTCTTAATCCCTTCTGACAAATGGAGATTGTTACTTATGCAGATGGTCCATAGATGAAATACGAGTGCTTAAATTTTGCCAGCTTATCTTTTCCAAAAAAATGCTTAGCAGAACAATCCTGAAGTTCACATACTAAAAAAGTGTTTCCGTGAAGAGATCTAGGTCAGAAATTGTAACCACTGTTACAATTGTTAATACAGTTTCAACAAATTGTCTGTGTGGTTGAGAATTTGTTGTAAGGCATTTAAGGAAATCTGGAAGGGTTTCTGTTCACTAGAGAAGTGGACTTCACCTTGCTTGCATTTGTTTTCTCCCCTTCCTATTCACAGAAAAGAATACTTCACAACCCTCAGGTGTGCAGAAGTGCTCAGATTTCTTATTCAGCTTCTGGGAATCATGGAATCAGGCTTGAGCTATGCAATTATCAGCTGAGAAACCTTGAGAAAGTCACTTAACTTCTTTTTAGTGGTTAAATTTAAGTGTCAATTTTCACACTAGAAAGTCAGTGACAAGGCTGATGATTCTGTTGATGAAAATGTTCTAAGGTTTTTGACTTAGTGTCCTTTAAAAGCTCCTATTATGTATTATGTGATTTGTCCAATGATGAGCACATTCAGAATTCATAGCTATAAAAATTATCTTCTGTTTAACTATGCTAGTAAATTTAAGTTTTTATTGTAATGTGTCCAGATTGTACCTTGATAAAAGGATAGTGAAAAACATTTCTCCCAGATTACATTAGTAAAGAGCATAACCAAAACAAATATTGAAATTAACTTCAGTTTGCCTGTTTCTTAAATTACTGGTATACTCCAGAGTGACATGCAATCACCTATCAATAAAAGAAAAATATGAGGAAATACCTTACATTATGTATTACACATCTTAGTGGCTAAAACTGATGTTGTTTTGGCTAGTTCTGTATTACAAAGTTTGAGTTATGAACTTTCTGAGAGACCATAAAAATTTAATTTGTAAGTTGGTTCAAGATACTACTCCTACCATAAGTCTAGTATGTGTGTTTTAGAAGTTCAGCTACATATGTAGCCCAGGCCTCCTTGGGAGCTGGCAGCTCTTTGAAACAGCAGCTCTGACTGTGTGATGGGATAATTGGCGACCTTTCTTGGGCATGGAGCTCTGCAGCACGTACCCACTTAGTCTGACACCCCTTCGATCCAGTGTGCCTCCCGTATGCGTGCTGCAGGCAGCCTAAGGCTCTGCAGTACATGCTCACCAAGCCCAGCAGCTTTTGGAAGCATTAGTCTTGCTGTGAATCCTAGGAACACTGATGGGGTAATTGTGCAGATATATGCCAAGAAGAATCACAGTAATAATATTTTGAAGTGGTGGGTATTGTTGATGCCCGCGGGATCGGGCACCGATGTGGTGAAACCAGGCCACTTGGTCTATCTGTCCAGATACTCTTTGCATAGGCAGGGAAAGCACCCACCCATCACTTGCCTCAGCATTCCTGACTCTGATAGCAGACCTGACCATTATGGTGTGATCAACACAGGGTGTTTTTTTATTGCCCTGCTCCAACTGTGATGACCAAGTGCAGGAATGCCTGACAGGTACTCTCAGATAGCAGCAGGCACATGATCAGCAGCTGAATTCTCCTATTCCCCAGTCCTCTGTCCCCTGTTCTGCTGTCCCTGCATCCTCCCATCTCCATCCCAGTGTTCTGAAAAATCAACCTGCCTGTAATGACTTTTCTCGCGTTGGTTCTTGTTTTGCTATATCTGTATCCAAGGCTGGTATTTCTGATACCATTGCATAGGTAATCTTGGCCTTTTATTGATACAATATTGATAAAAATAACAACCTACCTGATACTGGCTTTGCAGGACTGTATTCCCCAAAATGTCCCCATTACTTCCTTCCTGTTCCCCAGTTCTCTGTCAAGCCCATTTGTATCTGATGTGTGTCCTGCACAGCCCCCTGTGGTGCTCTGCCACCCACGGTGGTTGTGTCTCACATCGCTACAGCCACCTCCAGTCTCACCAGCAGCTCCCCACCGTCGCAAAAGCTCCTCACCATCTTCTCCCAGCAGCCTTGGCAGCTTCATGGCCTCTGAGTGGATTGGGCTTGCCTGGCCAGTCCTTGCCTCCTCCTGCTTCCCAAGGTGCATGGTGCAGTGAACAAGCCATGGTGAGCTCAGCAGGCTGCCTTTCCTCCTGCGTGAGGAAGGAACCCTTCTGGTTTCTCTGTGTGATGAGAATTTGCTCATTTGCTGTATGTTGGTGGGTTTGATAATAATTTAGTTCCCTTTTGGGAGCTATACATTATGAATAAACTATTAACCTTGCAGCTGACATGATGGGACTCCCTACTTTTGCTGATAAAGCTAGTTGCTGAGGGTAAATGGGCACAGCCGGCTGAGGGAAAAGCTTTAGAAACCCAAATAGCTGTCAATTACTGAGATGACCGAGGAATAGAAAGCAGTAAATAAGGATGTTTAGATAAAACTTGTTCTTACTAAAGAGGTAATTTTCTTTTCTAGAGGGTACACTATTTTATCCATGTAGGTTTTTGCTTGGTTTGGTGGTAATTCACATAATATTTGAGAGCTCATGAAGATGGAGGCTTTGCAGTTGAGGAATCTGGAGGTATTTTCTCTCTGGCAATCGTTGCAGGATCTGACAAGTGAAAAGAAGGGGCAGAGCTGAACTAGGTAAGGGGAATTAAACCTAAAGTGTAAATAACTAATGCAGGCTATTAAGTGGACTGACAGTTGGATAAAAGTTACTGTAGCTAGCATGCTTTAAGGAACAGTAAGGGTAAGAGGCAGAGAAGGAATGATGATATGCTGGTATTGTGCAGTAGAAAGCGGCTCGCAATTAGAGTTGGTGTTAGCATGGCACCTGAACACAGGGAGCAGTTTGCCTTAGTTTTTAGTTATGTAATGCAATTAAGTACAGTAATGCAATTCGAACAAGGTTAAAGGAGGCTAAAATAAAGTTTTCTATGAGAATGTTTGGAAACAGAAGTTAATGTTATTTAAAAAACTTAGATGCTATCCTAAAATAATAGGAAATAGTACATATTCTACTAATCAAAGAAATGTGATCCATATTGCTACAAGCCTGTTGGAATGTTAAAATATAGAAGCCTTTATAAATAACTTTGAAGTAAGAATATATAGAAACTTGCACATAAATGGAAAAATGAGATGAAATGTTATGTATGTGTTTACTCACAGTAGATTGTGCCAGACTGACATTTGGTTTTTTATTAGTCCTCCACAGCACTTGGTACAATTCTAGGGCATAAATTGTTACATGAGAAGACTCAAATTAGTAGAAAAATATGGAACTGGTGGAAGCCAGACCAGGCACAGAGGTGCACAGTGGTAGATTGGAAAGCAAAAGACACATGCTGCAACAAGAGAAATTCTAATGAGGTGTTATTAAGAAGTTTTTTTCAAAGTGAACAGCATCAAACACTGGATTAAGGTGCCTGGAGATAAAATTTCACCCTTGGAGAAAGTCAGTTCTGCTGGAGATGTGTCTGATCTAATCAGATCTAATGCTCAGGTTGACCCTGCTCTGAGTGAGAGATGGGATCAAATGATGCCCAGAGATCCCCTTCAAATTAAATTATTCTTCAGTTCTTTGAAAGATCCTTTTCCAAGGCAAAATTTATGGATGAAAGGATGTTATCAGTATGTTTTCACAAGCATAGATTTTTGAGACTCCTAAAATGTTTTCTCTTTTTCCTGTTGTAGAATTCTGAGAAAATTTGAGAAAGACTACCTCTGTGTAGGAAGATTAGTGTACAGATCAGAAACAAGTAAGACCGTAGTTATAGCAGTGAAACTATTTTATGCATTGCTACATGAAAACCTGGGGACAATAAAAGGTCTTAAGGGAAGAAACTGATTAAATGAGGGTTTATTAACTGATTGCCACCCAACTAGGCCACCAGTGCTGATACAGTCATGGGAAAGGCAGATATGGATCTAGGACGACTGACAGTCACTTCCAGTGGCCATTATCAGGACATACTTGAATGAATTAATCAGGCATTGGGGGATTGGAGAGTTTATTTTCTTGAAAGAACTTGACTTAGTTTCGGTAGATTAGACTGAAACCCAAGATTTTAACAATTTTCAGTACATCAAAGATGCTAAACATCATGATAGAAGAAAGCCTGTTTAAGGTACAGGATATGATGTTAGGCTCAGAACAGCTTGGTATAAAACCAGTAAACATTGAAGAAAGTTTCAAACAACCACGGCATTTAAGTTCTGAAATAACTTTTCAGAAGAAGTAATAGGACCTTGGCTGGTGCTTGATCTGCTGTTAAAATAAATTATTTGATATAGCTGTGGGGGCAGCAAAGGACAAGAGCTAATGACTTTGAAACATGAGACTGGAAAGGACTTTGTCTTTTTAGACATATAAGCAGAGCAGTTTGATGAAAAGCTACAGTAAATCACTCTGATTTTTAAATGCCATTAATATTAAAGGGTTGTTATTTCTCCAAAGGATCTAGGACATCTTGAGCTACCAAAAATGTAAGAGATATTTATTGCCAAGGAGACTTAGACTGAGGAGCTGTCTGCACCAGCATCCATACAGCTGTCATGGCCTTCTACCGCAAGGAGCTGCATGGTAAATGGCTGTGTTCTGCCTTGGCCCAGGGGTAACGTTCCCTCAGCTGAAAAATTGCTCTGGTTGCTGGTCTTGACAGAAGGCAGACTATGTATAGGAATTCCTTTATCTGAAGGACAGACTGCATCTGAACTAGACCTGTTTTAACAGTTAACTCAGCCTTGTCCATTTAAAGCCATTGTGAGGGTCCTTTCCTGCCAAAGGGATAATGAGACGTTGAGTGTTTCTGCACCTAAGGAAAGCACTTTTAAACACAACAAAAATTACAGTCTACATTTGTCTTCATTTAGTCTAAGCTTTTGGCATCTATCAGAAATTATTCTAAATATTTACTACATTGAAAGTTTCCCTAAATTTAACTACTCTGCAGTGCTCATGTTCTTATATACATCTCTTGTTTGCAAGGATCATATTCATGTTTCCTGAAGGAAAAGCTCATTTCTCTATCTGAACATGCACAAAAATATTTTTATGTAAAATAAGATAAACTTGGCTGAATGAATTATATAACTATTGCTTTTGAAGCAACAGAAATCAAAAACCTTGGTTTATGGAAGTTACTACAATAGTAGTCCAAAAATAATATTTTGATAAAGCTCTGCTTAAGAGCTTGCAGCCACTCCTGTAAAATACTGTAATTTAGTTTATTTTATATAAATGCATATGTTATTTGTATGTGGTAGCACTGAAGCCACCTTTAAAGAGGCAAGCATAGAATATAAATATGTACAAAGTGTAAACCTGACACATTTGAAGTGGCATCTGAATGAAACAGTGTAAAACAAGATTTTGATAAGGGATGTGGTGATGTCTTTAACAGAATTAAATTATATTTATTTTCTGTTCAGAATAAATTATAAATGTCACACTTCTGCACAGCTGAAAAGACTGAATTAATTAGCACATCACCTGAGAGCTTTCACCCTTTCTGGAAGCAAATGAAGTGATTTGAAAGAGCAATGGAAAAGGCCCTCATCCTACTTGACCTTTCCAGAGATGTGGCAGACAGATCAATAGGGAAGTGACTGCAATGAGCTGGCATCTTTTAGAGAGGGTGTACTTCAGAAGTGCTGCAACAGGTTACAAAAACATGGAGGTCAACTGCTTTGTTTTATGAAGAGGCTCTCCCTTCTTTTTGGTTAAAGCGGAGGTAGCATCCCACCACTTGATCAGTCCCCTGTCTAATCTGGGGTGGGGTGTGGGGAGTAGTGGTGAATGACCTGAGGCAATTGAAAATGGCTCTCTGAGGCAGAAGTTTCTAAAGATAAACTGAACTTTCTATAGCTGTTTTCCTTGTCTTTTTTTTTTTTTTGTCTTTTAACTCAAAATCAAAGCTAAATAGCATCACTGTAGGAAGACCAAATGTGTCTTCACTGGTGTTGGTAAGAACTGGTGTTGTCTACAAGCACATGCATACATTGCTGCAAGGTGCATGCTCTCTATGGGATATTGATGCAGTAGTTTGTTCCTGTGATCCTTGGTCAGCTGTTTCCTTGTGGGCAGAGAAATATGAAAGAGTACAGAGAAGGGAAATAATTGTTGTTAAAAGTGTACATACTATTCTTGGCTTGAGGGTGAAGTCCACCAAATAAATCTCTCTGAGACCTGTTATGCAACATTAGTCTTTTAATTTGTGAGAAGTGATGTAAACCAGCAAGTAACATGTGGGTTGAGAGTGTGCCACCTGAGACACTCCTCCTGAATCCCCTTTGATGAGCTTTCATATAGTGACGGTTTTTTGATATTTAGTTACTGGGGTGAAGGAATCCAATATTCAGAGCCTGCCCTGACTTCTTCATTTGTTTGCCAACAAGCAAATTTATATATAATGTTTTGCTTTAATCTGTTTCTTGTATCAGTAGTCTCAGAACAGCTTACTGACCAAAAAAAAAAAAAAGCTGCAAAGCAGCAATAAGTAATTACGTTGATGATAGCAAATAAGCCAGGTGTATTTCTCCTAATCACTCCAGAAAAAGACATGGATTCAGAAAATTAGTTAATGAGGAACCTTTGCAATGACACCACCTTTCTAAAATTAAGTCTTCCAGCAGCTCAGAAGTGTGCCTCTGCTGTCCTACCCTGTATTGCTGTGTGTCTGAATGGCAGAGAAATGAATGCACAGGAATCATAAATTGTGCCTATACCAGCTGTAGCAGAGTAGTTGAGACAAGATTCTTGGCCAGATGTAAGAAGTAGGACACAGTTATTATGAGCATGATTTTACTTAGATTTATAAATAATACAATATTCAAATATTGCCAGCGGATTATTGTTACCTAAAATCAGAGAAATAATTCTCTGGGAAATTTTGAGTATAGAAAAGTAGAAAGCAGGTCTTTAATTGTTGTGTCTTTTGTGCACCAAATATATTGCACACACAATAGTATAGGCCTTTACAATTTTTATAATAACATCTAATTATAGCATCTGGGCATTACCTCATTGGTTAGACACATCCCCAAAACCATACCTCCCACTGTCCCATCCTCACCATGCCTCCTGAATTTGAGTCTGTGGTTGCAAAATGACCACTCCTTCATCCCCGTCCTCCACCTTGTCATCCTGTCTGTCCTTCCTGGAATTCAAGGCTTCTGAGTAGTTTTGACTTGGTTACATCAAATGGAGTGACCCTGTTATGTCTTATTCTGAGTACGTTTTCTACAGATAAGAAATTTTTCACCTTGCTAAAATCTTTGTCCATTGGAATTCTTGACAAGGAACATTAAACACATTTTCAGAAATCTTTCACAAAGGTGCTTAGTGACCTAAAAGTGCCATACTAAAAGAGCTACACTAAAATGTTATACAATATAGAGTTTAAGGCATCAGTATCTAAATAACAACTCTAATATCTATTACAATGGATTACAGTGTTGAGTCAAGAGCTTCAGTGACACCCCTTGCTTCGTAAACTTCTCAGAGAAGTCTAGTTGAATCTTGGTCCACTTAGTCTCAGATTTGTTCAACAGGTCTACAATATAAGCAGGTTCAGCTAGAAATGTACAGGTTTACAGTCTACAGTTTCTACAGAATTTACAACTGCAAAGCAACAAAGTATCTATGTAGCTACTTTTCAATTTTTATTTCTGTATGTGACCCGATCTTAGCATTTTTATACACCCATTCAAAAATGAGTGTACCCCATCTACAGGCTGGAGGTACCCTGCTGGTGTCCCTGCCAGGGAGAAATTCAGTCAGAATCTGCTTGTAATCTTGGGAGACCAGTTTGCCCCTTTGGCCCAGTCTCCAGCAGCATTTTATACTCATTTGCAGGCCAATGTGCACTGAAGTAAATTGAAACCAGCTCAACTGCCCCATCTCTGGGACGCATTAACTATGTGAGCATCCAGACAGTTCTTCCTGCAATACCGACCTGGTGTTCTTTTCTTAGAACAGACCACACTGCTCAGCAGAGACAGTACAGAGGGACAGGGTGTGTGTCTGTGTGTGGGGCAGGAGGATGCACATGAAAACCCAACTATCCTTCAGTGCTGCCAACACTGAACAACAAATTGAATGCTGTCTGGATGTTTTTTTATTAGTATGGTATCTAGTTCCTTGAGAGGGTCAAAAAGTGCTCTCCCAGCACAGGCCAAAGACTGTTCCTAGTATGAAGTTTGAATAGGGCACAACTGTTCTGGAGGGAAGGAGGTTTAATACTGTGGATCTGGCTGCTCTGAAACAGCTGCTATCATAGAGAGTAGGCTCTGGCATTATTTAGCTTTCTGCGTAAAGGTAGCCATCATCTCTGGTCAGAGCACTCTTCTAGAAAAGAGGAGACAAGCTGAAGCTGATTGAAATAAAAAACTCTTTCAGCTGTTTCCTAATGTGTGTAGTGATGAAGTCACTCACTTGCAAGGTGATGCTCTAAGCTCTAGTCTTTGCTTTGAGGACTTTTCTGTATTCAAATTAAACAATTAATCGAGAAGATGAAGAGAGTGAATCATTTCCCTCAACAGACTGTAGCTGTAACTTAATGTCAATGTAGATCCCAAGTATTTTGTGCCCTTTTGGCTCATTTAATCTTGATTTCCATTTATTTTACACTGAGTGACTTGACCGGGAATAATGGACTAAGACTTTACTTAAAGCCATCCTCCTGCACTGGTGATTAGGGCACTTGTGTGGAAGATGAGAAACAAGGATTTATAATTTATTCATATTTGTGCATCTAACTCTGACAAATTGCCTTGAGGGGTGAGATGAAGGGTGAGACTGAAATTACTGGATTTTTAGGCCATGATTATATTGATCAGTTTGAAAACTCAGTATTCTGTGATCCAATTTAAGACAGAAAGCTGGATACAGGCGGCCTACAGATAGACCTGTGAGTTACTTATATTAGCATGTACACTGTGAATACCATTTTTTATGGCAAATCCCACTTCTGGTGTGACACTGTCAGCAGTTTTCAGTCTTATCTATTGAGAAATGATGGTTAACGGCTACTACTTTCCTGGCATCAAATACTCCACGGTAAACAGCTTTCATACTCAGAATAATATGGGTACCGAGGGAGAAGGTTTCTATACTTTGCTCCTTCTGTGTACCCTCCTTGAGCATTTCCTGTACAAAGCTGTGGTGGTATATTGCTGTGATTTTTCATCTATCCTGTCTTCTAAATAATCACTCTAACTTTGAAACCTGCTGAAGGAGGTTTTTTGGGTGCTGCTATCTAGGAACTTGTCCAACTAATTCAGTGTTGTGCTCTGTGTTGTGCTCTTGCTATCTTTAGGATTATTCTGGGGTTGAGGAGAACAGCACTGAATGAATCTAGTCTTGAATTGCTCTCTCTCTTTAAAAAAAAATAAAAAGCAAGATGAAAATATTTCTCAGAATTTGTGCCTTTCTTATCAGTCTCTCTTTAGAGATCTCTTTGGCCAGAACCTATCTGTTTTCTGAGACATTGTTTGTTATCATTCCTTTTGCATTAAAACTGAATCTTTCAGTTTTAATCATCAGAGGAGTTAAACTTGTTCCTACCATTCTGTCAGTGAAGAAGATAATCTTCAGTGATCTGTGGAAATTCTGCAGAAACCAGAGAGGCTATTAAAGACCAAGTTATTGCCTGAAAGGGATCTTGGCCAAGAAGAGCACCTGGTCTTCAGTGTGACGGCCATAACTTAATGTATGGAAGTTGTTTAAGTACCTGAAAATTCTTGTTATAAAAGGTCTTGCATTAATCATGCAAAATAGGAAACACCTGAACTGCTTTTTAAATTCTGGAACAGCCTGCTGTTCTGTTAAAAATACAGAGTGATGAAACAATGGTACTTCCTGACCTGCTAGAGAGGAAAATGTTCTATTTTGATTTTTCTGTTACAACTTGACACGTGGTCCAATAAAATGTTAATAACTGCTTCAGGGTAAAATGTAACCAGCCTAAAAGTCTAGAACTACTGCATGGATAGTGCACAGGTCAGTCACTGTGCTTCATATGGATTCATCTTTAACAGCACTGTCTGTATGTGGTGTTCCAGCTTAATTTTCTAACTCACCTGGTTTGAATTAGTCTCCAGGAGTGAAAAACCCCCATTCCTCTTGGTAAAGGGTCAGGTTGTTGTTGTTATGCTAATAAGACTGGTGGAGTTTGGATGAAATAATCCAACGTGTTCAGCTGTTGCATTAGGGACCTTCTGGCAAAAAAGAGATGGGAATATTCAACTTAGACCTAGGTTCCTAGGCCTTTCAGGTAATGAATGGGGGTGAAATGTTTAAGAAAGGGATTGTTGGGCACCAGTGGAGTCAGAGAAGGAAGGCATCTAGACATTCCAAAGATAAATAACTACCTAATTAAAATAAATAGGTACCTAATTCCACATGTAACTCAGAGTTGCACACTATCTTGGAAGGAAGGATGGGTTGTGTCTCTCAGAACATGGCAAACTGGATTCATTGTAGTGAATTGGGCAATGGTCAAAGCTTTACTCTGTGCTCTAGGAAATCTGCCAGAGGAATTTCCCAAATACTATGAAATCTCACAGCAGATTACTGCTCTGTTTTAGGATTTATGGATTTGTATGAAATAAGTGACTTTCTTCTCTTTAGTCCCTCCCTGTCCACCTCCCCTTTTTTCTGTTACATCTTTGTTTTGGGGTTTTTTTCTTTGGTCTTCTCAGACATGTCAGAAATGCTGGACAATAGATGCAAACTATATGACACAGTCCATATAAAGTTAGAAAATTAGAGAATTCTGCTGAAGAAACAGGGAGACATCCCCTGTGATGTAAAAGACTAAAGTTTGTATCTCCACTGCAAAAGATAAGCTCTGACCTCAGGTTTTTGGTATTATATGTGAGTAAACATAATACTGGCTGGCTTGGGGAGAAAATACAGCAATACCAGAAAACCCAAGCCGACTCATGATGTCTGTGCTGGGTCTGGGTGGAATGGAGTTAATTTTCTCCATCATGACTGATATGGTGCTGTGTTTTGGATTTGTGCTGGAAACGGTATTGATAATTCAGGGATGTTTTAGTTACTGCTGAGTAGTGCTTACACAGTGTCAAGGCTTTTCTGTTTCTCACAGTGCCCCATTAGCAATAGCTTGGAGGTGCACAAGTAGTTGGGAGTGGACACAGTCAAGACAGCTGACCCTGACAGACTTGAGGGATATTCTGTACTGTATGGCATTATACACAGCATTATAAAGCTGGGGAAAGAAAGAGGAAGAGGGGGATGTTCAGAGTGATGTGGTTTGTTTTCCCAAGATACTGTTAAGTGTGTGGAACCCTGCTTTCCTGGGGATGGCTGGACACCTGTCTGCCCATGGGAAGTGGTGAAAGAATTCCTTGTCTTGCTTTGATTGTGTGTGTGGCTTTTGCTGTAACTATCAAACTGCCTTTATATCAACCCATGAGTCTTCTCACTTTTACTCTTCTGCTTCTCTCCCACATCCCACTGGGAGTGGGGAAGCAAGTGGCTTCATGGGGCTGAGTTGCTGGCCATGGTTAAACCATGACAATGTCTCATGCAATGGTCTAAATTGCTGTCCCACACATTCTTTCTGGCTTTTTTCCTGGTCATGAGTGTTTTAGGCGCTACTTATTATTCCCAACTTGAGTCTGCCATGCCTACTTTAAACACAAGTCCCTGAAGTGGCACTTCCCATGGAGCAGACAATGATTGTGAGAAAATGGAGGTCATGGGAGATTCATGGAACAAACTTTGTGAGCGTAGAAATGCTTTTCTTAATTTGCAAAAGCTTTAGCCATAGATAACTTGCCAGAGATATATATTTGGGCATGGGACTTAAAACAGATGGATATCTGTCCTATGTGCCCATTTACAAATGGTTAACAAACCTAACAAAATATCTAAAGTGAATATACAGCATTTTTTTAGGTTTATGTACCTGAAGTGAATGTCCAGTAGTACTAAGATAGTTCCAGGAGTCCAATAGGTGGTTACAGATTGAGTATTCTTAATTTGTCTCTTAGAATAGAAATCTGATTTTAAAAAACTGTTCTACAAATCAATACACTAATAAAACTGTAAGAGTCTCCACCCTATCATTCTTGATCTTGTGTGTTCATGAACTGGACTTTTAACAGTCTGCTGTGCCAATTGTATTAAGTATTCTGTAGCAAAATAGTCAGTGCTTGCTATGCAAAAGCAGTTTGCCCAGACAGATAAATTACCAGGCTAAGGTGCAAGTGTGCTTATTCTGACAATGAATTTAAATTATTGCCTCTAAAAATGATGCATCTGTCCAAAGCAGTGAAACATTTCCTTTCTTTTTTTTTTTTTTAACAAATGTTTGTGGGCAAAATAAGTCATGTATAACTGCAGTATTGCCTACATCTATCCTGGTTCGCTAATTTTTACACTATTCCACAAGTAATTGCAGATAGTTCTTCAGTGTCCTTTCAGCAGTAGAAAAGAAAAATATTTATGCCCTCTTTGGATATTTAACCTCCCTTAGGGGCTAGAAGGAAGGATAGTGGGTAAAATGCTGGTCAGAGGATTTTTCGCCTGGCTGTTGCCTTCCAGTGTAAATGTGGGCCAATTAAACACTTACTTTTTTTCTGCTGGGGTTTCTGTAATATTGCTACCTCTCTGTCTCCCCCAAGTAGGCTATAACTTGTTTGAGACAATCGCTTACAGTGCCTGTACAAGATACACAGATGTCAAATTTTAGGCAGGCAACAAACTAGCTTGTTTGTGCTGCTCTTCCTTTTCTGGTATTTTTGTAACTGCTCAGCATTTAAGATTCCTTTAGGTAAAACCCTTTGAGCATATGAACATGGCATATCCTGTTGGAATTTTGTTAATTTTGTTCCCTTTTCAGTGAGAAGCTTGCTTCACCAAGCCTGTAGAACACAACTGTGTAAACTGGGGGGGGAAATAAAAAGTGTGTTTGGATTTTTTTGTTGTTGGGTTTTGTTTTTCTTTGGCTGTTTTTGTTTTGTTTGTTTTAGTTTGATTTTTCTTTTCTGAAATGTTATAGTCTTTGCCTCTAGAAGTTATATTTACAAGTGGCACTCTTTTCAGTTATCTGTACTCTGAGATTAGTATTGGTTATCTATTTCTTTTTATTCATCTCTCTTCTTTACAAAGACATATAATTTCCTAGCCAGCTCATGTAATTCAGAATAAAGGAAATAGAAGATTTCTATGACATCCTCAAACTTTTTGGCTGTAAACCTTTTGAATGTAAACTTAAAAATATAAATGAGAAATGAATTAAAAAATTATGGCATACAGGGGGACTCTGTCTCTAGAAGTGCAGTGTATAGAACCTTCCTTCTAGTTTTATGTGAAATTAAAACCTTCTTTTGGTCAGCCAAACTTTGGAGCCTCATAAATGATTTCTTGGAAGTCTGACTCTCTTACAGGAAACCCTGTTTCTTAGGAACCAGAGGAAACAGGAGGAACTTGCTTTGCTTACAACTGAAATCCTTTTCTACCTGAGAGGACTTGGCACAAATTTTTTTTGCTACATTTTAAGGTCACAGTACCAGGTACTCAGATTTCTTTTTCTGTTATATTTCTCTTAGTTTTCCTTCTTCCAAAAATCCAACCAGACCCTTGTTCCAAACTATTCACATTCCTGACATGACCATGACATAGCCACCTTTGGGTCGCTAGCTTTGAATTAAAGATTTTTTTAAGAGAAGAGCAACAGTGATGTCTGTGAATTGGAGGTGTTACCCAATTTATAACAGCCCTAAATTTTCCTTCAGTCCTTCTATTAGAAGGGTAAGATCTCAACTGTGCCTTTCCACAGCTCACTCTTTTACTGAAGACTTTCTACATCAATTTCACTGCTAGTTACATCAGAAGCAAGAAGAATCTTCGAGAGTATCAGCCGTTGTAATTTGCTTCTCCCTGTCTACATTCAGAGGTCCTTCTGTGGTTTCCACAGGCTTAAGGGAAAATGCTATTGCTCTACCCTGATTCAGATTTGCAGCGTGAAACTGTCACTCCACTTACACACTCCACACATTGCATTTCACAGCTATTGTCTTGATTACTGAGCTGCATTTGATCACTAGACAGCAAATTGAAAAATTATCTCTAGGCTTCTCTGTAAAATTACCTCTGATAGCAGGTGCAGTAGGCAGTATTTTAGTACTAACAGAAGGCTGTGAGGCTGTCACCTTCCCTGCCAGCTAACTCTGACTGATAGAAGAAAATTAAAGTCCAGGCTTAGAAACTACAGTCACTGACAAGATTCCCTCTGAGCAATGGCAAAATATGGATTGGCAGACTGAGAGGGAGAGACACTCTCACTATACTCAAGTAACTCAGCTGCTTAGTTGGCCTTGTAAATAATGGTGGTTAAAGAGCTCTCATACCAAAGTTGTTTAGAAAGAGCGATGTCCTTTTTATTTCAACATCTGTGGGTTGTACACTTATCTCCTGTAGGGAACTGTTACTCATTCATGTGCCTTTTTGTCACCTTCATCAGGAGTAAGAGGTACACCATAAAACTCAGACAGTAGCTTTAGAGCAGAGGAGGCAGCAGTCTTTCACACAGTGTGTGATGAAGATGGGAGGCCTCACTGCTACAGATACTGTAGAAGATCCAAGTGCAAATAAATTTGCATGAATGTGTAGATTTTTGTTTGCTTTTTTTAAAAAATATGTTCATGGAAGATAAGAGGTTGAGAACAGATTTTTGACCCACAGGGAACAAGGTACTCAATTGTCATGGCCAAGTCTGTGTACATTTATGAGTAAGGATGTAACTGAACATAAAAAATTGAGACAAGGTAAAATAAGTTAAACTACAGCAATACAAACTTTGTTAAGAAAGATGTCATCTGGAATTTTAGGGGGGATTTTGGTACTGAAAAGGAAGAAGGCCCAACTGGAAAAAAATAGTAAGTGTGGTAGAGAAATGGCATTGAGGCAGTAGTTTTAGAAAGCTGGTAAGAGCAGTGGAGCCTCAGGCTGGTGTTGTGAGCCAGAGGGGAAGGATTATAAAGTCAAAGCTCTGTCTTCATACTGATGGTGTACTTTGTGGTTTAATTTGGAAAACCAATATATTTGCAAGAAGAAAAACTGAAAGAGCTGTTCTGTGTCAGAGGTCCAGTGAAAGTTCTTGTCTTCTAAGATCTATTTTAAATCTGCTGTTGAGCAACAGGAGGAGAAAAGCAATGTTTGCTTCTTTCTTAGGGTCAATGAATAGAGGCTATTTTTATAAAAGGCTGTTTTTTTTTTCCTCTAGGAAAAAGGCTGTCATTGATGCAAGTGAAAATTCCCTTCTGCAGAAAATTTTATGTACTAGTGGGAATGCATGTGAACACATGCATTATTCACATCTCATGGGGTTTTTTAAGGACTGTGATTTTAAGGTCTCAAAGTTGAGTCACACCTTTTACAGTTTCTACATTGTCACTTTAGCCTCACAAGTCCATGCATAGAGAGAATGTCATAGAATCACAGAATATGCTGAGGTTCATCACCCTTAGCCCTGCACAGGGCCATCACCAAGATCACACCATGTGTCCAAGAATATCATCCAAATGCTTATTGAACTCTGTCAGGCTTGGTGCTGTGACCACTTCCTTGGGGAGCTTGTTCCAGCACCCAACCACCCTCTGAGTGGAGACCCTTTTTCTAATATCCAACCTAAACCTCCCCTGACATAACTTCAGGCCATTCCCTTGTGTCCTGAAGGCATCAGTGTCTGCCTCTCCTCTTCCCCTCAGGAGGAAGTTGTANGTCCTCTAATTTCTCTGCAGGGCCTCCCTGTCTTTGAGGGAGTCAACAGTTCCTCCCAGTTTTGTGTCATCTGTAAACTTGCTTAGTATCCCTTCCAGTCCTGTGTCCAAGTCATTTATGAAGATGATGCAGAGGACAGGGCCTAAGATGGAGTGCTGTGGAATCCCACTAGTGACAGGTCACCACTGATGTCTTAGGTCTTACCTTGACCTGTGTATGTGGGTGCATGTATATGTGCACACAATGGTCTACTGCTTAATATGGCCCTTACAGTGTGTGATAAAGCCACAAACATCCACAAATGTGACCTTCCTAGATGTAAGATGACAGTGGTTTTGTCACTCTGCTGGGCATGACTGGAAGCTGTAACTGCAAAAGAGGAATGTCTGCTTTTCTGTCCTTCCCTTTCACTCCCCACCCAAACAGAGTTCAGCACCCTGCTAACAGGCTGTTGGCTTTAGCAATTGTGTAGTGACCCTGGCCAATTTATGAACTCTCCCCTGCCCTGAGGTGGAGGGGCTGACACATGCCCTTGTGTTTTCCTAGCATTCCTTCTACACTTTCTGCTTTCTTTTCTTACCACACACTTTGACACCATGACTTATTTTACACTTACAGCAACTTTCTGCTGAGAGCTTAATGAGTGCAAAAGGGCACTTATGACTTCCAAACATTGCAAGGCATAATAGTGCCATGAGGGAGACAATCTAAAAATGAACAGAAGCAGCAAAACACTGAAGGGCAAGCAGGATGCCGCAAAGCCATCTAGAAATATCTACATACCCTGAAATGACTTTGTCTCACCCTGAAGAACTAGCTTCTCCCCTCTCCCTGTAGTTCACAAAGCTCTGCCTAGGTATTTCAAGTGTGCCTCAAGTTAGGCTTCACAAAGCGTTGGTGCATTGCTAACACCAAGTGAAATCCTCTCCACGTAAGCTTGCTGCTGTACGGTGGAATATTTTTAATGCTTGACAGCCTCTTGAGAAATAGTCAGCTTTCTCTGAACTCCAGCTCATTATAGTAGATTATGGTATGTATTTTTCTTTTCCCGTGGAAAAAGCACACAGAAGAAAAAGTGTTACTGGCATTTATCCTTGTTTTCAGCTTAATGAATTGCTTTTAGAGTGGACAGAGTCCCTCAAAAGCAGTGTTGGCAGCTCTTATGGAAAACTGAGTTTGACAGACTAAGGGTGCTGTTGGGCTATTTATATTCCGTTCAGGTCTGCCATATTACCAGCACACAGGGCTCCTTTTCTTGCTGTTATAACCAGGCTGGAAAGGTGTGTATTTGACCTAATTACTGCTCAGAGTTTATCATCCTAGCGTTTCTTGTCATGGTTCATTTCTTGGTGAAACCTCCCTACACAGGGGACTGGAAGAGTTATTTGGCATAGAGTTGATGAACTGGGGTCAGGCACACTCTAGCCAGAAAGATGGAAGCTGCTTTGCCATTCCTCTTTGTTGTTAGGATACTGCTGTGCTGCAATAATGGTTGAGGGTCTGAGTTGCTTTTCAGTTCTCCAGCTACACTAAGAGCTCCACCCTCCCTCACAAAGTGACAAATGTCAATTGAAATGCTTCAACAAGTCCAGTGGTCTAAGAAGTGGGAGAGGATGCTGTGGAGAAAATAATTCTAGCTCTCAATTTCATAGAAATATTGGGGGCCAGCCAGTGCCTGTCAGTGTGGTGGGGAAGATCCTGAGCTTCTCTTTATAGTGACAAGCTGTGCAAAACAGCAGTCCTTTGGGACGTTCTGGGACGTGCAAGGGAAAGCACATTTCTCCAGTGGTTTCAAACATGAGTCATACTGAATAAGCACACCCTGAAATAGAGGAAACATACGTATATAACAATGCTTAACTTTATTTGTTTCTAAAGGCTATCAAAGAGTAAATGTGGACTAGTAAAACAGATCTGGTGACCCTAAGGACCTATATAAAGTCACCGGAGTAGAATTGGCTGGGTCCTTAAGGATGTGTAGGTTTTGCTCCTTGTTTGGCATGCTGAGTGCAGCTGCAAGTACATACAAGGCTGCTTCATCAAGGCTCTTCCTCTGAGCTAAGACTTTTTACCACGGGCTTCCCAAACGGTACTGTACCCACAATCTTATGAATAGCACAGGGTGCCCAGCAAGGCTTAAAATATGCTTGGGAAGTGAAACAAACTCTCTCTTATGCTCTGATAACTCATCAGCTGCTTACATGATGTAGATTTTAACCTTCACAGATTCCCAGACTGAAGAGAAGTTACTATCACCCCAGTATTAATTGCTGGTACTTAGAAGGGCTGAGGACAGAGGGTGGCAGCACAGCACCGTCAGTGCTCACCCACGCGCGCTGTAGAGGCTGTGGCAGCGCTGAGTGGGTGTGAAACATTTCACACACAATTGCTCCTAATTAAATGTACATATTTTTTTGTTTTGCTTCACAACAGGGCAAAAGTAACTTCTGTTTGTCTACTGTGTTTTAAACTGTATCTTATTGTTTGATTTAAGCCTATGCAGTGAAATTTAGACCACAAGTTGTGTACATAGTGTATGCATGCAGGGAAAAAAATTTGCCTCAGAGATCATTCACTGATCTTTAACTTATTAGCTGCTATAAAATTGTTGCTTGTCCTGACAACAACTAACAGTCCATTTCTTAGTGTAAGGAAGAGTAAGCAAGAAACCATGGTAGTGAGGCTATAATCAGATCTAGCTTGGGGGGAGAGTGAAGAATTTTGGTACAAATCATAGCAGTGAGGAATGGACCACATCTGTAGAAGGAGCCCTAGGCTTCCAGGAGCCCTAAAATGCTTCATTATGCATTTTCCCTCATTGGGAAAATTGAGGAAATTGAGATAACAGGGTGCTTAATGTGCTACTGGAACAGGTTGGAATTTTACAGTGCTGAGTGCAGTACTAAAGCAAACCAAAACCCTCCAGCCCCCAGGCCTCCTAAACCAAAACCGGATCTATGTACCCCATTGAAAAACTGATACATTCTTTATTCCTCTCTCCCATTCCCGGTTAGGTGACATGAAGGTGCTGGGCTGTTGCTATAAATATATACCATGCTATAAGGATATGCATATGTTGAGAACATTATTCCTGAACCCTCTTTGTTCTTTGAGGAAAACAATAAGTAGAACTACTGAAGGATCATTCAGAGATCTTAGTACTAATAAAAGGTTTCCTGAGTGACTGTCAAAAATTAGCTTGTCTTAAAAGAAGCTATCTGAGCATTAAAAGGAAGCCTTGCCCATTTCCTTCATTAGCAGGAATAGTCTTTGTGTCACATGTTTTGAATGAAAGGTCAGCTTTCAGATGGCAGACCAGAGTTTCTGGAGCCCCCTAGTCAAAGCTCAAAGGAAAAGGTTTTGCATTGTTGAAAATTGGTGATCTGATTATATTAGTTTTAGTGTTTATGTTGTGCTTATTTATACTGGTGCAAAATGGTGAAGTGATTTGGACCTGTGTAATACATTAATGCTGTAGCTTGAAAATCCCTGTAAATCTGAGATAGCAAACCTAACTACCAAATGGTGCTTACTGGAACTCTATGAGAGTAAAATATAATTTATTTATGATTTGTGTTATAATAAAAGCTTCTCTGAAAAAGAAAAAGCATACACACAAACACTGGGCCACTTTTACAGATGTCTTTGTCCTCATTCATTTTGTTTAGCACTTCAACTGTTCATTTAGATGAGATGTTTTATCTTGCTTTTCCATCTCTTGGTTTTCTTAATCTTGTCTTGCTGGGCTCTTTTGTCTAATCAGGAAATGCATCACAATCTGTTTATTTGTTCAGACGAAATTATTTTATGTTTGCTAATTTCAGGAGAGGTTATTTCAATTCTGAATTGTCTCCAGAAGTCTTAAGTAGCTTACTGGGAAACACGACCAATGTTTATACCTATTTTGCACTGCTCATAATTTTAGAAGAGAGCAGTGCAAAAGAACACTTCTGAGCTGAAGGTATGATGTACCTTTTTTCAGGGAAATGCATCTTTGGGATGGAAAGAGATGTAAGTGACACAGAGCATCTGAGTATAAAAAAGATACAGAGGAGACCATCTTCCATCTCAACTCCTTTTGGATGGCAGGTCTCTAAATCTATTCAAAAAGGTTTCAAATATCCTTGAAAAGACAAAGGTCAGATCTGAACAGAGTAACTTATACCCACAAAAATGGAAATGGTACTAGACAAGTCAAGACCTGATAGATGTCACAGCACACATTTTCTTTGGAACTGTTCTTTATCTTTGTGAAAAGAATCTGAAATATTACTGAAAGATCATTTCTAGTCATACCTTTAAACATCAATTTGATAATCTCATGCAGTTATGCTAACTTTAGTGTTAGAACATTATGCAGGTTTTTTTGCTGACCTTCCATTTTTTATTAAGTACACTCTGATCCTCCCAAGTTAGACACAACGTTGAAAAAATTATTTGCCATGTCTCGGGTTCTGCAAATAAAGTATGGTGCCCTCTATGAAACATTGTTTTAGAAAAGCTTTGTCTGCCAGAGTTTGGCTGTGGGGTGTGTAAGGGCTTTCTCCAAAACATACATTGCAAATTATATGTGATGACACACATTTCATCAACCTTCCATTTCTGCAGGGAAGGGTTGCGCAAACTAGGAGAGCACCTGATTTTGGGCAGGTTTGCTTTGTAACTGCTTAGTAGCAGTAACTTTGTCCTGACTTGAAAGGTGGGATTCCCCCACTTGGGGAAGTGCAGCTTTGAGATGGAAAAGGATGTAAAGGACACAGCTTCTGGCTGTGATGTGATGGTGGGGGCTGGGCAGGTAAGTGAATGAATGTATTGAGCAGCTCTCTGTTTCTTTGCTGCAAATAAGATTAGTTCTTAGGTGGGTTCAGTTTGTGCTGGCAGCCAGCACAACTCCCCAGAATTTAGAGAAGTCATTTGAGCCAAGCTCAGGAAGACTCAATAATTGTGCCCTAAGGTTCTGAAGAGCAAGAAATGTTTTGAAATAATTGTTCCCGGTGGAAGCTGTAATGAGGTTAGGTTAGACACAATGAATAATTCTAATTCCTTATTGTCTAATGACACAATTTAAAATAGCATTTCAGACGTGGGCCTCATAGGTAACTGGGTTAGATCAGTAATCTCCTGCTCTAATAGAAACTCTTCTACTCATTTCTCAGTGCCTTGTCTTTCTGTGACTGACTGAACACAGGCTTTCTAGGTTTCAATACAGCAATCTGACTATAAGATTTTCCCCTGTTACTGCATGTATAGACAAGATGCTTATTTGAGTGCAAGGTAGAATAGTTTTTGATATAAATATTCTGACTGGAGGAGAAAAACAAAATCCTTGGAAGTGATTCAGGGGATGAAGATCTTTGTGAGCAGCTGTATCCAAAGCTAGACAGAATAGGTGCAGCACCCTAGCATATTGTCAGTAACAGACTGGTTGCTGAATAGTATTTTTTCTTACCAATGGGTTGAAATCTCCTTCCTTCAGTGACTCTTTGAAGGGAGATCAATCAAATAGTGTTCTCTTCCTAAAGTAAAGATACATATAGACTTTACAACAGATAAAGTAACAGTGTGTCCACAGCAGTGACGCTCTTAACTACCATAATATATATGCAGGGCTCTCAACATGGCTGGGTCTTCCTCATACAAGCTGCTTTTATCTAGACAAACCCCCAAGTTTTTCTCTACAGTCACTTGCAAACAAGCTAAAGAAGATTAGTAAAAGAAGTGATGCTGGGGAAAAGTATTTTACTATCTCCAGTCCCACAAAGAGGGTAAACTTTTATATTTAGAAAAGGGAAGTGTTTAAACCAAGCAGATGTATTCTTTTGCTTTCACTCAGCCCTGAAATTCTGTGAAGTTAGTTAGTGAAGTTACTAAAAACTTAAGCTCCCTCAAGCATTATTCTGCTGAAGGTAGTCATGGTCATGGAGCCTACGCTTATGAGAGATACTAGGTTCCAGCTTCCTCTCTCAGCTGTACTTGCTCAGGCATCAGTTCCTCACTGCTCTGCAAGGACTGGCCGGTACACAGGACTAGGAAGTCTAAAACTACAAAGGAAAGCTCAGGTGTTAATGGTTCCTCCTTCTCCCAGAGAAAACAATTAAGAAATAGTGAAGGAACCTGGAACACAGGTGCAGCTGTCTCAGTAAATTACACAGGCCTGACCTGTGCTTGTTAAGTACTTGTGAGACCAGGGGTGTCCCTCAAAAGTGAATCCAGCTTCAAGGGAAGCTGGGCTCACTTCTTCCCTGCTAGAAGATATCATGGAAGTATCTCTGCTGAACTTGAAGGTAGTTCAAGGTTTGTAAGGGGAGCTCTTTGTGTGGACAGAGAAAATGACTTTCATGTTGCCTGCTGCACCAAGTCTGCATCTATTGATGAACTCCTCACTCCTGTTCTTAATTTCTATTTGTCAAGTTTGTTTGTATAGACAAACTTTATCCAGGTCCTGCACATCACAGCTCTGTAATAACAAGTGGGTCTGGCTAGCAGAGAAAGTTAGTGATGTGATCTCTATTCTACTACCTTGGAGGCAAAATGAATGCCCTTGAGATCTACAGTTCGCTGCCTGAGGTCGCACATCAGTTATGTGGCAGTGTGAAGAGTAGAACATCTTCTGCTTGCAAAGGCAGCATAATCCTTGGCAGGCTCTCCAGAGGGCTCATCTAGATTTGTGTCTGTCTGTCCTTGCTGTACTAATCACCTTGTGGTTAATGCAGATCACTGACTTAGTCTCCTTAGTGGGGTCAGAGATGGGAAATGTTTCCTATCCCCTTATTACTCTGTTTGCCTTGGGTTTTTTTCTCAGCTTCATAGGGGAGATAACAGCAGCACTGCGATAGCCAAATATTTGGCTTGTATGAGTACATATCTTAATTAGCAGAGTTCTTTGAAAAAACTGTGGCAAGTGCTCCAACAGCAAGAGCAATCCTTCATGCTATAAAAAGCCTGGAATTGTTTCCTCTGGTGTTTAGTCACCTCTCAGGATGGAGCCACTAATTTCTCCTCCTCCCCCTTTAACACACACATTATGTAAATAATCCTAACAATAATCTGTCTGGAGTATTTTATTGCTTAATTAATATTGTTTCAATATTATGAATAAATAAGATCACATTCAGATTGTGAGCATAGTAAAGTTAAGGGGATATGATCCAAGAAGGAGTTTCAAATCCCTTCGCATCTGTTCCTCTATTTTGTTGGATTAATTTTATGTTCTAAATTAAATTATTCTTATGAATCTGTTTCCTCTGATGTTCTGCCCTCCTCCCCCCCATCTTTTCATCATTTGTCTGCTCAACACCTTTCCTGCTCTTGCATAGGGAAATAAGAGCCACTTGACAGCCCAGCTGGCTGAGCAGATCTGTGCTGTGTTCCCTTCCATCCCTTGTGGGGTTGCTGAATGCAGTGGGTTTGGAAAGCTCTGGACTGGTTCGTCTCTGTTTCCAGATGAGTGTGGGCTTTCCAAATGGCATTCATTGTTACTTTGATCCAGGTTTTAATTAAAAACTTGGGAATTCAAAACCCATTGAACTGTAGTAGACTTACTTTTTAGTAAAAGATCCTTTCCCTGTCCTAAAATAAAACTCACACCCAGATACCTCCCACAGCCTTCTTTATTACTGTTTAGAGAAGGAGAAAAAGTAGTTAAATATTCAAATTCTTTACATGGCTCTGACAAGGATTTTTTTTTTTAAACTTTTGGCTACAGAAATGCTGATGTGACTATAGTTTCCAAATCAACACAAAAATGTAAAAAACGATAAAAAAGGTCACAAGGCCAAGGAAAACAAAATTCATGTAGTCTTAAAAGATGTTTATTTGGCAATTGAGATTTCATTTTGTTAAATTGTAAGTTCTCAGTGATCAGAATCATCCCTCCCTTAGGCTAAGAAAAGAACCTGGCACATTTTGGGCATTGCCACACAGTACAAATAACTTAGTTGCAGGTATAGGTGCTAAGAAGCTCCTTGTTTTCTCTGGTGTAAAGAGAAGAGTCTTTGCTCAAAGATGCTTCCTTTCAGATTGGACCTTTTAAATTGAGACCAGAGGCCTGACCCCTACTAAGTGTCCCTCCTGCTGCTTCCAAAATGCTGCAGCTCCTGCTGGGCTGGAGCTGCCTCCCCACTCATTGCTGGTGTCCCTCTTACTCAGAGCAGCCAGCATTGCTGGGCTGCAAGTTACTGATGTCTGACTGAAGTTCCAGTTTTAACTAAAATAAGCAGCTGCATGTTCCCAACTGATTTATCACCACCACTGCCTTTGATGGGATGAAAAGCCTGTAGCTACTGTAAATACTCTCTCCTTTTCTTACTGATGTATTTTCAAGGTATGCAATTATTAGTGGGGCTTGAGTCCTTAATTTTTGAAGAAAAGTTTAGCTGACATCAACCCGACAGTTTACAAAGCCCTTACAGAGGTACAAACTAACATGGATGGACTAAATGGCCATTTAGAACTAGATTATAGTTAGAAATTTAATGTTTCTCCAGGATGTTGCTGCCTTGTCTCATTTTGTGTGGTGAAAGATGAAGACCAGTATCTCCTGGTATCCCCTTGGGATATCTTTGTACCAATTTATTTACTGTTATTCTTACACTCTTGTGTTGCAGCATTCTTATTGCATCCAACTGCTTATGGAGCAATCTGTATGGTGCATGCCTTTTCTTCCTTCCCTCATGGGGAATGCAAGGAAAGGATGCAGGAGGCATCTTGAGTCAACTCCCATGTTAAGAGACATGCTGGGCTTGTTTCTTCATGGTGATGTCTCTTTGACCCTGACTCCTGAAACTGGGAATACCTTTTCCCATTTAAGGCATATTAGCCATAATCTCTGCACTTCTAATTTTTTATAATTTTTGTCTTCTTTTACTACTTAAACCTATTTCTTCTCTGGTACTAAAACAAACATAAACTTAATGGAAAGGAAATCATACCTGATTTATGCTTGTATAAACAGCCTGTATTTCTCCACGTACATGTAAATGGAATTATAAAGACATTTGTGAATAAAATTTTGAGAAATGAGAGAGTTCACTAGAAACTCATTTACCATGACAGGAGATGAATAGAGGTAATTTAGTCTCATAAAAGTAAAATTGGCTCATGTCTTACATGGAGGTGGGAAAAAGATTATTGTTTAGCATCTGGAAAGCAGAGTAGAGTTGAGAATTGGCAGCTGTGCTGAGAGGGTTTGACTGCCTGGCTCTGTAACCTTGGGTGAGTCATTTTGTGTGCCTGGTATACATGCTGTCTCCTGTAAATACAGATCTAATTCTTGGCTAGTTTGTAGAGGGATTTGTTCTCCCCAAATGAAGCACCAGAAAATAGGACTCTGGTGTGATGCTGCACTATTGCCATGTTTGAATAAGAGTTTTTCCTCCCGTCCTTCTGTGGCTGATTATACTTGCTCCTTTAGTGTATTTCAGCCTTCACATCTTCCTGGAGTCAGAGAGAGGGGAGTGTAATCCTGAAAGAAAAGCAAATATCCTTTGCTTTTAGAGTTATATAATAATAAGATAAAAAGATTAGGGCCTGTGGAACTAGGCATTATGAGACTCGGATGAATTATGTCATCTTCTAAAGCACCTGCCTCCTTGGACAAATAAGCTGGATTGAATGAAGTGTGCCTGGGAAGTTCTTTCTAGGACTTCCCTATTAAAACTGAAGGCAAAAAGAACACTGAGTAACACTATGCAAGAAAAACAATTCCCCTTGTTACTAGTGAAAATGTTGTGAAAGTCCCTGAGTTAAAGGATGTTTGGAGCTGCTCTGTGGTGTGGGCTCTCCCTCAGGGTCTAGGGATGGCCTGACATGAGTGAGACTTGCTACGGATGAGGTGGGTGTGTTTTTTTAAAAAAAGAGAAAGATTTTGCTAGCAAACTTTGGAGCATCTTGTTCTGCCCCTCTGGAGCAGAGGAACAACAGTGATGGTGTGTTTTAATTTTGAAGATGAAGCAGAGAGAGTTCTGATGGTAAACTGGATTGGCTCTGATATGACCTCTGGCTTTCAAAGGTTTGAGAGGGTGCTTATAAAAATCTATGGGACTGGCAAAAATACATTGGTTCCACAGTGTAGGTAATGTTTATTTACTGGTGTGAAGGGATTAAAATGCCCAAAATATCTACTATTTTTCTTAACCTGGTTACTTTCAGCATTTTTAGGCTCTTAAGAAAGCTAAGCAATGGGACTGGCTTATTTATACTGGGTTTTTTTCATAAGAAATGTTTGCATAGGTCTTTTAAAGCTGTATTAAACTTTACATTATCAGTAATTAATATAATGATTACGTTTCTCTTTTGATTTTTGTGGCTCTTCTGGTTCCTCTGACTGGTGATGATGCACAGACTGGCCTTTTTTAATGAATTATTTACACATTAATGCTGGTAAGTGGAGACAGTGAGATCGCTTGTGCCTCTTTATAGCATTCCCCTAAATCACTCCGAAGGTGTTGTTGTGTCAGTACTACTGTGCACACTCCTTCTGCTCTTTTAATCAGCTTGTTGTGCTGCAGATTGGTGAATACTAATGTTGTTTACAACTGTTGGGGGCTCTTGGCTAAACACTGCAAACAGCTTTGGCCTGGGACTTGCTGAAGTCCCCAGTGATTGCTCTAGCCTGAGTGCTAATCCTTGTGCTTTGCAGCCTGGGCTTTGCCGCTGGGATTTAAAAAGGCCTCTTCCAATGTAGGAAGCTGTACAAATGCTCTAATTCTGGGTAGGCAGGGAAGAGCTATGAAAGTTGAGGGAAATCTCCATTTTGTCTAACCTTTAAAGGTCTGCGTGCATCTCTAGGGGATTTACTTGAAGAATACCTCTAGATTCCCATCTCCCAGCGAAAAGACAAATCCAGTGAGGGATTCAAGAGAATGTGAAGTGTAGAAGCTAAGAAGAGAGTTTTAATAAGCCAGGAAAGGCAAGCAATGCACAAATAATTTAAACTTTTCCTGGTGTCATGGTTTAATCCCAGCCAGCAACGAAGCCCCACGCAGCTGCTCACTCGTTCCCCCATCAGTAGGATCGAGGAGAGAATCGGAAGAATAAAAGCCAGAAAACTCATGGGTTGAGATACAGACAGTTTAATAGGGAAAGCAAAAGCTGCACAAATAAACAAAGCAAAACAAGGAATTAATTCACTGTGTACCATCTGTGTGCATGTGTTCAGCCATCTCCAGGAGACTGGTCCTTTTGTGCTACCAGCACCCCCTCATACCATGGAGAAGCACAGATCATGGGCACACCATGATGAGGGAGGGGAATTTTGGAGTTGTGAGAGGACAGAAGGCCAGCCTGCAGTGCAGGGCCATATTGGGGTACCGATTTTTTTCAATTTTTATTTCCCCCCCTGGTTGTATTTAATGTTTTCAATGACTAACTCTTGCATTTGTTTTCCAAAGTCAGTGGCCCTGCAGGTGCAGAGCAAGTGTGCTCCAGCTTCCCTGCTTAGAAGGTCTGCTCTGTATGTCTCAGCCCTGAAAAGGAGGTGCCATTTTTTTGATTCTTGGCCTGTTTGAACATGATTTTTTTGAAGTGCTGCATCTGTGTGTGTGAGACATACCCATTATCTGATTGCTTCTCCTCCATTCTGAAGTATCTCACTGTTCTCATGGTTCACCTTGCCTGGTGTAGTGGTTGCTGCTTATAAAAATTATATCACTGTCTCTTCACCATCTTCCTTTCAACCCAATGTTTTCAGCAACTCATTTTGCCTTATTCTTTTCACTGCTGGTCTACTTATGCCCTTTTCGTGTTTCAGTAATTGCCCAGTGACTTAGGCTTATCTTCTGTTGTAAAAAATTTTCAGGAAGAGAATGTGTCTGTAGAACCTGCTTTACCTTTATGGCATTATATAGTATAAATAGTTGTTATTAATAATGCATTTCAGGATGATATCTTATCTGACAAGTGTACTTTAACATATAATATTTATGGCATGCTTGTAAGTAGTCGGCAGCATATTTTATAAAATTAATGGAATCCCACAAAATGGGAACTTGTTACTGTGTCTGCCTGTTAAATTTTTGCTGAGAAATGGAAAGGGGCAGGATTCTGTATGCAAATGATGAAAGGCAGAGATTTGCCTTTATGTATGTTGGCAGCCAGTGTTGGAAACAGACCCCAATATGTGATATATCAAAATATTTTAGATTGATAGAAAAAGAAAGCTCCAAATTTTGTTGAAGCTATTCATGTTAAGACATGCACACTTTAATTAAAGAAGGCAAACATCAGCTGAATGGAAGGCACTGATTTGTTTTTGCTAGGAAAAACATAGCTCTGAATGATTAGAAAATGCAGAGTTTGCTTGGAGAGAATAAATATAAGACGTAGTGTTTATTGTCTAAGATAACAATATTTGAGAAACAGATCATCTGCAGGATATTAAAAAATAAAAGAAGGAAAAGAAGAGACATACGTTCTGCCTTTTTTCCTCAAGCGTTCCTTAGGCTGTATGCGCCCCATAAATCTCCATGTAAAATTCTATGAAATTGTTTTCTCTGAGTGAAAAACTGACTTCACTAAAGTAGACAACTTTTCCACTGACTAAAATGGAGCTGGATTTCTGGCTGTATAAGTAATTTCTAGAAAAAAGCCAAAAAACAACAAGCTCGTTAATGCAAGAAGTTTCCCCCAGTTAACTCATGTTGGTGGTACTGTGGTTGTAAAGATAGAAGTTTTAGTGCCCCAAAGAAGTTGCAACTGTGAGCAGCCAGTTAATTCCCTAGCTGAAAAATCTGTGATGCTTTTGCCTCCTCCTTTTTGCTTTGGAACAGAAAGAAATGAGAATTAGATACTTAGATCTATCAAATCCTATGGTAGAAGTGGATAGCTGTAAGGTGTGCTTAGATCTGTAAATATATCTTTGTATAAACCACGAGTGGAGTCTACATGTACTTTCACTTTTTCTTTTTTATTGAGGAATGTTCAGACTTTGGATTAAAGTAAGATATCAACAATTGTATTTTTCTGGACAAATGTATTCCATTTTGCATCTAAGAAAAAAAAATTCAAAGAATACTTCATTGATTGTTTGGTCAGAGATAAGCATAAGACAAAAGCAGGATTATTTTTCTCTATAGCCTAAATTTTCTGTAATTTAATATAGTTTTTCAGAGTTCTTGATGTGAGTGCAACAACAACTGGCTGAACTTGTAAACTTTCTGCAGAACTCTCAGGGTGGAAATGATTATGGTAGCAAGCCAGGGGCCCTTGCAGAAATTGCAGGAGGCACTCTTGCATTGCTCTGTGCTGGTCTGGTCTTGCTGGGAGACCCCGGGGAGGCTTCTCAGATAATTGGTTATTAAATAGGTCCTGCCTTATCTTCTGCCCCTTGTTTGCATCCCTGGGTATCAGGAGAGAGGTGATCAATAAGATAATAAGCTCCCTTTTTTTTCATCTCTGTCCCATTGGACCATGAAGGTGGATTTAATTAGTTTTCTATCTATCTGTATTCTTGCAATTCCACCTTTACAGTAGAAAGGTGCTTCATGAAAAAAGGAGGAATTAACAAGTTCTTTAGACTCTCAGGTTTTTTAGCATCTTTCTTTTAAGCTTCTGCTTTCTCATCCTTCTAAGTATTTTTTTTCTTTGCTTTTTGTTCTTTTTCTGGTTTTTCTGGGTTGCATTGGAGCTAATCCACCAAAACAAGTTTCCTTGGCCATCCAAGCAGTGGCTGTGAGAAGTTGCCACTCCTTTTAGTAATTTTTTCTCTTGTGTTTTTCTATACTCTGAGACACGAGGATGAGAGTTTGGCACTGTGGAGAGGGCAGCACTTGGTTTCCAGCTTACATGGGTGGTGGTTGATTAATACTCAGTCAGGATGTTATCTGTTGGTGAGGCAGATTTTGTTTGCTCTTATGCAAGTTGATGTGGTCACTCCCAAACACAGGGATCATTGTGGTCAGAGCTGGCTTTACACTGTAACTAGCAGTAAAAAAAGTATGTTCGAAGCTAAGTCTTGGCAATTTGCTGCGTAGTGTTAAAATAGTGACATAAAGCAAGCAAGCGATCTTTCTTGCACTGCAGTTATAGATTAGGTGGTGGTAAATACACTGTGATGACTGGAAGTGCACATGAAAAATAGATTTTTAGAATAAGTGAAAAATACAGTTTTAGAATGGGTTCTGTTTCTGTTTACTTATGTATCATGGAATTGTAACTCAATATTCAAATGAATATAAAGTTTTGCCTTGAGTGTTTTATTCCTTTTGTTGAGCTTTTGCGGGGTGTTTTTATTTGTTGCATTGGTGGAGTTTGTTCTTTTTAATCAGGGAGCACTTATGGATCGTTGGTAGCACTGGGAAGCTAAAAGCAAATGTCTGAGGAAAAGCATTTCAAATAAGTATAGCTAGTGATTATATCAAACCTAAAAGCAAATGAGATAGGAAGAAACCATGGCCAAATATTTAGCTGTAGCTAAAAGATAACCAAACTATAATGAAACCTCTTGTAAACACAGCATTTGGTATAGTTTTGCTCATGCCTCGCTTTATCCCTGCTATACAATTCTTTGCACTGTATTTAAGAAATAGAACATTGTAATATTTTAAATTGCAAATTGAGGGAACAGTATGAAGCTTATGGATACAGCTCTTTGCAGTATGAAGTAACATTTTTTTTCTTGTGGGGTTGAATATACAATTGTACATAGGAAATGTGAAAGCAGCAAGATTATGGGACTACTTTTATTCTGAGTTTTTTGAAGTCGAGGGGTTTGATGTGCTGTCTGTTTCACTCTGTGAGTGTGGAGATGGGTCTTGGGCCTGATTCTTCCAAATCTGGCAGTAGCTGGGATAGGGTATTACGTGGTGCCTTAGTATGTCATGGTCTCTGTGTTCCTTTGGATACGTGCTGATGAACTTCTTAAAATCACATAACATACCATTACTGTAAGATTGCTATTTGCAGCCTCAGCAGATCCTTCAACTATTCCCCCTTATTAAAATAAATATCTTTGAGCTCTTCTGCTATGTGCATTTCCAACTATAACACCTCTGAGATTCTGGAGTTCCAACAAGTACCCTTGTCTTAGGATGGTGCTGCTTAGCAGATGAATCAAGGGCCAGAGTGTGACAGTATATTAAAATCACACTGCTAATTTCTGTTGTGTTTTTTTTTCTTTTTATTTAACTGGAGGTGTTTAAGATTTATAATAGCTCTGTGCTACTCTGATTGATGGTGTGAAAGCAATACACAACTGGAGTGAAGGGATAAATGAAATGGGTCTTTTGTCCTGCAAATTGTCAGTATGGGAATGGTAAAAGGCAAAAAGCCCTTCACAACTTGGCCACAAAGTGTGCACAAAGTTTGGAGAGTGTGTGAATGTTTTAGAGAGTGGCTTCCAATAGTTTATTATGGTGATTTTCTGTACAAGGTGAATGAGATGCTGGGTGCAGAGAAACAGCTTTCTGAGAAATGAGGGTCAACGTGCTGGTTTTTGAGATACTGTTGAATCCTAAAGGCCTGCTCAGCTCTGTTTTTGATGCATAATTTTTCCTTATGCATTTGAAATCAACCAGGACAGACTAATCCTAAGAATAAGGCAGATCACATAAAGGGCTGTTTCAATAGCAGATGCTGTCATATGAGTGCTGAGTTCCTCTTGTGATAGAGCAAGGCGACAGGGCAATGCAGATGGTGGGGCAAATCCTGTTTGTCTTGACTAACTGTGAACTCTGTTCTAGTTCCTGCAGAAAACAAACCCCACCAAACATCCAATTAAGGAGATTGAATTGGTTGAAATTCTAACCCAGGTTCGCATTTACATCTTTTCTGAATAATGATCTTCAGTAAGGCTTCCATTACTTTGACTGGTTGAGTAGCAGTTTGCATAGCCCTGCAGGAAGGGACTGTCTGCTGACTATCCCAAGGACTGCACTGTGTAGCTACACACCTGCAACTGTGCTGAAAAAATCTGAGAGCTGTACTCAAAAATTACTTACGCAGGTCTAATGAGCAAGTCCTTTAACAGAAATTGATGCTACTGAGACTGTTCTGTAAAATCACAGCAGTCTGTTTTAGTATCATCTTGGGATGAGGCTTTCTACTAAACACTGAAAACAAGGTTATCTATGAGGTAAAGCTGTTATTTCAATATTTAGATTGGAAAGCTTAATATCCTTCTGAAACAAAATGCAGTTACAGTTCCTATGACAACTGTTTCTCTCTCCTCTGGAGCATGGGCTAACGATAGAATTTCATTACATGGTCATGTAACACTGGGCACTGTGACAGCCTTGTCATCTCCACTCTGCTGTTTGCTCCTAAATGGCATTTAGCTGAAGCCCACTTGTATTGTGCAGAACATGAATTGTAGTGACTGACCTTCACTGTGCTTATTGCTTGCCACCTCTGACTTCTCAGCTTCCTGCTTTTCATTAGTAGGCTCACTTTCTGCCCAAATACATTTGGTATGCTGAATTTTATTGACAAAATTCTAGGAACTTATTTCAGTGTTAGAAATTCTATACACTGACATTAATTAAGAATAGCATCCTAACGAGTACACAGAGTACTGATCTGCTGACAAAAACTTGTGAGTATAGCAGCCAACCCAGACTCTACAGCAGATTCCTTAGTTACTTCTGCAACACACTTAAGAAAAACTATAACAAGTTGAACAGATATATTAAAAGACTTTATTCACAATAGAGAAATTTTTACAAATATAAGTTCTTAAAAATTAAGCATCTTGATCTCTTATGTATTCCATAATTTGTTTATATAAAGATGAAAAGACTAAATGGAATATGTACAAATCAAAACCAATTTAAATACATGATAGAAATGGATATGTATGAAGTCACCATAGAAACAGTGAGCCATTGGGCATTGCAAAAATCTGTGTACAACCGACACATATGCAGTACTTATCTCACGAACAACCAAAATTATTCCCACCCCCCCCCTTAAAAACATGGGTACCATTTAAACTGATCTATCTCTTATGATTTAACATATGCAGATTTAAATGCATTATCATGCTACAAGAAATGGGAGAAGTATAGGCCATGTGTTTATGCAAAGATAATGCGTCCATGTCCTTGTTGTCCCTATCTGTGTGTCTTCTCCCTCCCCTCCAACAATAATTTTGAGCTTATGAATGACTGGGAACACAAGGTGATCATTACTAGCCACTTCCATGCAGCTAGGTAAGTGAATGAGATATCGAATGCATGTTATTTCAGCAATCTAACAAAAAATTCTACGTGTGGACTGTTTCAAAATGATTGCTCTAACTTTGGTGTTTTGGGGTTATTAAAAAAAAAAAGATAATATATCCTCAGTTTATGAAAAGTTTTTTCTTACAGTTGGCAGATCTACACGTTGTACAATCTTCTCGTCTACTTACATTAGTTTACAAAAAGTACAGTATAGTGCAGTTTGTACATACAACCTGAATACCAATACCAGTCACATCAAATTTGTGCTCTTTCAAATCATTGTAACTCCCACACTGAAAAAAAAATCATATGAAATGTCTGTGTTACAAGGAAATGGTCATGATGCTTATATTTAAGTACCATAAGACCCAATGCATATGCAGTTGTGTGTTTGAAGCCTGCTTTTTGAAACATGAAGAAAACCTGTTTCCTTTAAGATTGTTAAGTACCAACAAGATCGCTAGAAACATCTGGGGGAAGCAAACTGTGGTTAAGAGGCTTACAAAACACGCTTCCCAAAGACTGGTTTTGTCTGAGCTGTTGCAGTTATTTAACCAATAGGAGGCCTACAGTAGCACATGCAGGTGGTAGGCAGCAGCAGCAGCATGTCATTGAATAAAGATAACTATGAAAAAAGTAATTTTTTTTTTGGTTAAACAGGGAAGAGATTTTTTTTTTTAATTTTTATTTTATTTTTATTCCACAGCTATAATTTCTTTGTGGTACTTCAGGGGGTGGGGGAAAAAAATCTCCCTTATAAATCAATATTTCCAAAGAAATACAATGAAGTATAGTCCTCCGACAGTACAAATTCTAGAGCATCAAAATCAGCAGAATTTCTGTGTTTCAACAGAGGAGAGATCCAAGATGTCATCCTTGCTTGGTTGGTTTTAGAAAACTAGTGTGACTTGAAGGAATCCATATTTTAAAAAAGAAAATAATTACTGTAAAAAAAAAAAGGCAGTAGAGGAAAGAGTTTGGAGTCTATGTACTGGGTCCATGAAGCAGACTCTACCTGCACATCTGTTTCTATCCATTCTCCCAGTGCTGGGTGGCCCAGGCTCAGCAGGGGGATGGAAGGATCACAGCATCACAGATCCTTGCCTTACCCCCTACATAAATGTCTTTGGCAGCTCGTGTGGCACATGCCACTTTCTCTGTCTGCAGGGGAAGGAGAGAGGCAGTGCTGTCTTTACAGACTCCAGAAGGTGAAGTTTTTGAGTCAGCTTCCAGCTGCTGTATATAAAAATGTAATTAATTACTTTTGCTCTTGGCTTCTACCTAAGAAAGCCTCCATTGCAGACTGCTATTAGTATTGAAAAAATATACTCTGTACTGCCTAAACAATTGTGCTCCCTCAGCTGTGGTTAGCAATGCTGGACATGTGAGCTATCTTACTAAATACCAGTAAAGAAGATTACTGTTCAGAACAATATTTGTTTTGCTGCAGTCCAATCAGTCTATTATGCGCTTTCTCAGAATGGGAAGCCAGGTGTTTCCTATCTGAAATGTATGAGAGTGAGCCTGTCACTAAATGAAGACATAGGTAAACTTAAAAATCATGTAAACCACTCCAAACCAGACTGAAATTTCTTTTTCCCTTTGGTGATGCCACAAAGCAAAACATTTTTGGCAAAGGTGTTACCTTTCTTAGTAAGCCAGGCCTCTACTCTAGGGAAAAATTTTTAAGCACATTGCATTTTTCTTACTTAAGACAGTGCTGTCAAAAAGTTTTAGTTCCATGCAGGATAATTTCCTCTCTGAGTGACTTATCTTCGTTTGAGGAGACAAGTTTTCTTCAAGGAATCTGCACATCTAGCTTTATTCATATAGATACATTAAATTGCTTTGTGACAATTAACTATCAAGTCTGGTGTCAGGTCTGAACCTATCTAAATGTTTGCAAAAGTCCCAGAAAAACAAATGGTCTCTAGTATAATTCTCACCTTCCAGGAAAACATCACTGAGCATTTTTTTGCCAACCAACCAAATGAAAGCTACTGGACTAAATATATAAAGAAGGTTAATACTCCCCTTCTTAATAAGAAATGACTACCTTATTTTACTCCATAGTAGCTTGACTAAAGATGTAAGAATAACACCACTTAGAAAAGGGAGGGAACAATTTATTCTATTACAATATTCTAATCAAAACCTGAAAAACTAAAGTCTGCTAACTAATGTGCTAAATTCTTAGAAACTAGTCTAGTCTAAGTTTAACATATACTGCAGTTTCAGAGTTGTGTCTGCATGAGATGAATATAACCCTATGTAGACTTCATTGGTAATGAAATAGAGATACTTTACCAAGTAATAATAGACCCGCATAAGAAGAGGCTGTCACAGTCACAAGATTTGTCCTGGATGACACACAAAACAAATTAACATAGAACCAAAAAAAAAAAAAGGAAAAAGCTCTTTATACTTAATTCAATATGGCTTTTTGCAACATGGCAAAATATTACAGCTTAAAGCATACATCTCCTCACAGAGGAGAAAAGAATTTTGCAGTCAAATTAAAAACATAACAGGAAATTGGTAACATGCAGCCCCCTCTTTTTGGCCAAGATGACACTGCAGTCTAACAGAATCTGGGGAGACATCCTATTTCTCTTTGAAGAAGTTACTCATCTGGATTGGAGGACTGAGGTTTTATCATAATTAATTTGGGTCCATTTATAAATATTTATTTAAATATTCTTAAAGAAAATAGACTGCAAAACACTTGATTTAAAAATTTAACTCAGGAATTTAAAACCAAATCATGTGCCCAAGTCCTGGAAAGAAATATAAGGAATGAAACGAAGTATAACTTCATCTATTTCTGGTTTTCTTCTTTATTCTCATCATCTTTGTGAAGAATAGGGAGAGGATGAGCCTCTGTGTTGAAAACCCAGTGTTCAAATGGAAGAAGATCATCTTCAGAAAACAGCAAATACAGGTACCTAGCATGAAAAAGAGCGGGAAATGCAACCACAAAAGTGAAATTACCATAGTTTTCAGGAAAATATATAATAATTAATATGTCATTTACTTGAGGACTAAACTTCCTGTTGAAATGGCATGACTGCTTTTTTTCTGGTCTTTGCAACTTTTCTTTGTACAACAAAAGAAAAAAAGTGAAGAGACTAAGACAAAACTATCTCATTAAAAACTTAGGAGATGAAATATTTTGGTTTTCTCTCTTAACAGGCCCTGCAAGCTTTCTGTGGAAGTTGACTTCTTTTTCTAGAATTTTAAAATGAAAAGTAGGTAATACAAGCCTGATAAGGCTAGTCAATTTGTTTCATTAGTGCTGGTATATATAATTAGATCCTATCAAAGATAGTATTTGACAAATTGCATCTCCTATCAAGTACCTTTATCAGTAGTAAAGATAGTTTCTAGAAGTCAGGGAACTTAGTTTATTGACTTAATAGGGTGGAAAAAAAAAGTGATTTGGCTTCCTGACACCCAAGAAAAGCTGTGCTATTCCACTCAGATTTTGTTATGTGAATGTCAAGGGTACTAATGATAAATACTTATCTGTAAAGATGATACACAGAACTACTTCACATTAATGAAAGTCAACTTTCTTAACTTACTTGAGTGTCTCTGAAAGGAAGAAGCTTTGCTGCACATCATCATGGCTTTCATGATTGTTATAAACATCTCTAATGCCAGAATAGCCACCGTCTACTCTGCAGTGTTTTTCCAGTGCCTGAAGCAGGGGGGGGTGAGGGAGAAACAAAACAGTGGGATTAATAAAATGGATCATCTGTCAGTTTTTCTTTGCTTGACAACAAAACTAGCCAAAACCCAATTGTCCCAATTTTTTTTATAAGGAGATGAAAACTAGATAAAGTTCTAGATAGAAAACCTTTTTTTTTTTAAGACATGTGCATGTGTCTAATTTTACATTTAGGAAGAAAAGCAAAATGATAAATGAATAAAAAGTGAACACAAAACAGACTTCAGAAGGAAAAATATAGGGGTATAAGGATGTAAAGGCATATGGATTTTCACTTAGTTTCTTTTTCCTCTTTTAACAGAAATGACAACAGTCTTTCTCTCCCAAACTTGTCTATCAGCCTTTGGAGATGATATGACATATACCTTTCTTGGTCATATTTTAGTACTTAAAAAAGATTGTGATAGAATTGAATACCATCCTAAAAATCAGTTTTTCCCTTACGACCTACAAGCCCTTTCAAAAAAAACAACGCTTTCTGAAAAAGCTTGGTCTGTTACACAGAAGTAGATGGAAAGTTGGTGTGTGGCTGCACTTAACACCTTTTACCTGTAACAATAACAATGTGTTTTTGTCTAACTATTTCCCAAACTTTGTATTGAGTTAAAATGTGTAAAACAGACAACTGATGCCTATTTCACAATAAAAATGAGTAAACAGATGTCCCAGAATACAATTTCTTTTCTGCTCACAGGAATATGCTATATTTTGAAGGACACTTTTAATTTTGAAGGAGAAAAAAGATCAGATGAAAAGTATATACAGAAGGCCAAAAAATATGTACCAAATGCTGGAACTGTAGAAGGTATATGCTGTTAGACTATTTAATAAACTTTGCTGCTTTATTTTAGACAAGTGTTTGCATTAGAAAGGTGGAACTCGTATGAGCTGTAACTTCTTTAAATGTACTGCTATCCAACACCTTATCTGAATATTAGTTATTGCTACCTTGTTTAAAAACAGTCTTTTTTTACTTTATAATTGACCTATTTAGCAAGGCCACAAGTATTCCTAGCCTCTTAATTTTTCTTATTCAGCTTTATAACTCTCTGGTATCCTGCAATATAATGGAGTTAGGAGAATCTAAGATGATTATATTTAAAACAACTCATTATTCAAAAACAAATCCAGAAAATGGTATTTAACCCTAAATAACTTTTCACAATGAAAATGATGGGAAGGATAGTGGATTGCTACATTTACTCAGGACCATCCTACTCTGAAATGTGATGTTTGCTATGAAGATGGTATTGGAGCAACAACTTTCAGGCAGAAATACCTGGGGCTTTATCCAACCCCCAAGAGAGAGCCTGGAGGTAACTAGTTTCTGTTTCTGAAATTACTACAATCACCTCCTCTAAAGACCTTTCAAGATCTGTGTTTTGCTGTGAGTAGATATTCTAAACATCCTTGATTTTGCAGGAGTCCCTGTAGCTGTCTGCACACATTTAGCTTGCACGTCAGGCTCTTCATAGTTTTCACTGGAGAGTATGCTGCCTATTGTATATTTAAAAAGGATTTTTCTCCAGGAGAGATCCTTTTAAAATATAGCAGCCTATTTGTCTTTTCTTATGTGTCTTTAGGTTCTTTAATTTTCCTGGATACTTCTACTAAGTGACAAATATTCTTAAGTTTAAACAAGTAATTTCCCCTGGCTGGTACTCCTTCCCTTTTGTCTACTTCAACCTGCAATGAATTCAAAATGCTGAATCTGTCTTCTTGATTTTCAATGTCAAACACAAGATGGTGTTTTTCAAGGCACAGCAGAAGGAGAACTTGAAGAATAAGGCTATTATGCAAGGGAATATTTGCATTCTAAACAGGGCGAGGTAAAATAAAAGCAAATTGCATTTGCCATTTATGTGCTATAACATGTAGTTAGTGTCTTTGAGTTCACTGTAAGCAGGCACCATGAAGGCACGTGAACATACTGCTATGATGTAAACTAAGGGGTTAACTTACACCACATCAGCTATCTGGTGGTATCTACCTGGTGCAAACATGAAGCATCTTATCCCTCAAAGCTACTTTCCCTGTAGGTAAAGGAACAGGATATTCACCCGCAGGATTAGCAGGATAAAAAGACTCGTGGTTGTCGACCTTTAACTGCCAGTGATGGGCTTTTGTGCTCCTACCTGAAGTTTCAGGGTACTGTGATGTTCACAGTGGCCAGGGAGAGTGGTGGGTGGGAAGAAACAATCAAACACATTTTAAATTAGTAGTTCTCAGAAAATGGGGGTGGCTAAGATCAGTTATGCTAGAGTAATGGAAAACATCAAGCACAGTGAAAAGTGGCTGACAGTCTCAAATGATCATAAAGGGGAATAAACAAGTGCTATGAATTTAAAATATGTGCCACATTTATAATGCAGAAAGGGAGGCTTTCATGAGCTGATAAAACCTTTCTGACTCAGTAATAGTGGATATTGCTGGTGGTCATAACTGCATTTTCTCCAGTTGCTGAAGTACATACAAAATGATCTTGGACTCAAAGAAGCAAAGCAAGTTCACAAAGAAAAAAGGGAGAGGCTATAGCATATTTTTAGTTAGAGAAATATAAAAGTTATAAAAGTTAGAGAAATACTTAATAGACTTGTCAGAGAGTTTAGAAGTCAGGACTTTAGAGCAGCAGCCTTTTCTACTACAAGGGCAAAGGAAACAAACCTAATGATTTTGTATTGCTAGAGTAATGAGTTGAAAATGGACATGAAACACCTGAAGAACAATTATTTTTGGGCAAAACCCAAATGGCCTGAGTGTTCCCTCTTTTTTCTTGTTTCAGTCTCAGGTTTCTTTTTGTGCAACAGGTACTGCTAATTAAACCAACCACCCTCAGTGCTTGGAGACTTCCCCAGGAACAGAAAGGGTGATGTGCTCCCTGGGGCAATATTAAAGAGCAAGAAGGAGCAGAATTTATGAAATAGCTGTGGTAAGTTATCATGATGTGTCAGAACAAAACCAACACGTTATCAGGTGGAGCTGTACTGCTATAAACATCAAGGGAGAAGAGGAAAGAAAAGAAATATTTTAAACCTACAACTGACTGTAAAATTTCTGTGAAACTGTAAGATCTGCTTTTGTGAAACACAACTGCACGTTAGGACAGTGGAAGAGGGGCCCTGTGTAGTGTGGGACCAGCTGCATCCCCCACACATGGGCTGTAATCCACTACCTTAGAGCCAGAGGAGAGTAACCACAGGAATGTTAAACAGGGAACACACGGGGAGTGCTAAGCAGGTAAACAAGTGTACAAACTTGCAAGAAACACAAACAAACTGAACCAACAGGGTAAAGAATAATAATAAGGAAAACATTTCAATTGTTTATAACAATGCTATCAATGTGGGCAGCAACAATGAGTACGGCAAAACATCTCCTGGAGAAGGAACATTTGGCATTGCTGAAGCCTGGTGGGATGACTTCCATAAACAGCCATTGTAAATATGCAAATTATAATCTTCCTGGGAAGATTCCAGTAAAAAAAATGTGTGCCTATGGGTGGTGTTAGCAAAGAAGAAGGGGAACAGCCCTTTAAATTAGAGGTTTTAAAAAAGCAATTGCTTTGGAATCATTAACTGAGGCACACATTGTTTCAGTACCACAGAGCCTGCATCTGAGGGAGGCAAATATAATGCCCTAAATAACTACCTATCTGAATACAGCAGTCACTGCAGATATGGAATGACTGTGAATATTCAGACAAGAAGTTTGAAAGTATACTTAATGCTACTTACTAATCTTTTTATTTTGGGGGGGGGAGGGGGAAGCAGATTCTGCCTTTAATTCTTCAAGAATATCTGATTACTAAACTTGAAATGCCTTTTTTTTTCACGGTGCACAGCATTTGCAATACATTCAGTACCTCACACAGTGAATACTGAATACATTTACAGATCTTGGTTGCTATTGAGGGAGTCAAGTATGTGGAGTCATAATCCAGTAACAGCTCTCCAGTGGGGTCCCTCAGGGATGAGAAATTGTAGTGCACAAGTCTACATGTTCTATCCTTAGTATAGAGCAACCTTCTACAACTAGAAGTGTAGGCCCCTCCATGAAAGTTGCAATCAGACATTCCTAGAAACAAGAGGTCTTGGGTAAATGAAAAACAGGACATTTTTGAAATCCTGGAAACCAATACCTCTGCACAAGAAAGATCACTGTGAAAAAAATACCACATACAGGTGTGGTGAGATGTAGTGTTATTTTGGGTTTTGTCTGTTTTGTTGTTGTTTTGGGGTTTTTCCTCCCCTTGACTTTTTTTTCATTTTTCATTATACAGAGCCACAAAAATAATGTTTCCTGGCTTCCTATTTCTTATTATATCTCATATAATATAACAAGGGCAACATCAATATGAGGAGTAAATAAGTGAACTCTATAAGTGTAATAAATTACCATGTTCCACCCTGGAGGATGGAACATGGTAAATCTAAATGCTCACATCCCTAGGAGTAAAAGTGATTAACCACTGAAATAAAGGAAACAGTGGATTTGGCAAGCTAATTTCTGCACTATGGACTAGCTGCCCTCTTGGAAGGCTTGGGCTAGACAAACAAAGAGCCGGATTCAGCATTTCTGGTTGAAGATTGAAGCCTAGTGGGACACAGAAATTTAAATCTAGAAGAGATTGCTATCATTTATGGAGTTTTGTCTAGACGGCCTATGCTTTTTGAAAGTCACCCAGTTTTCAAATTTGTTACTATCCAGTACTTCATCCTGGCCTTCTTCACCCTAATTAAAATCACTTTTGTACAATTACTGTTGAAAATACATTTAATAAAACTTATTTTGATGTCCAAGGCTTAAATCTGACCCACGTTTGCACTTTCCATCCACATGCAGCAACATCTTGTGCAGTACATCCAAATGTAACCCTAATCCTAGAAGTATTTAAGAAGGAGGCATCACAAAGTATTTTTCTATTATACAATACCAGCAGTATTTGATTTTGTCAAAATGATCTTAGTTAATCTATTAGTAAATGAATCTCTGGAAATCTGAATTGATATTACTGATTTAAAATAAATATTTACTCTACAGCTGCTAAACAATATCCAGATATCATTCAATAGCGCACTTAACAAGATATGAGGATTTAACACAAGAAAAGTCAAATGGAACATTACCTCCACAGCTTCCCATCCCCACTGCCTATACTTCGGATCGTGAGTGAGCCGCCACATGTACATGTAGGTTTCTATGACTTCTGGTCGTAGGATGTAGTATTTTTCATTTTGTCTTGTGGCAATGGCCTCAACACCACCATCAAATCTGAAGGCTTCTGGTCCCAGTTTCATGCCTAGCCAATATAAAAACATGAGCTAAAAATAAAGACATTAAAAAAGGTTTCAAATTATCTAACCTACCAAACCAACTAGTCTTTCATGTGGCACGAATCCAGGTTACCCTAAAGGTATATAATTCACGAAAGATGCTGCAGTAGCTCATTTTTTAATATTTTGTAAATATTTCAGACTAGGAGAGAGCTGTTCTTCACCAATGCCTTAAACAGTGGTTAGTTTGAACAGTGATGCTAACATTTGCATTCTGGAAAAACTTCATATAACTAGTAACATGTGAAATTTTGCTTAAAAGATGAGGATATTTACTTTTCTCTATCAAATGGGAAAATGCACTCTGGGACCTGAAATGCTGCTAGGGTTATTTCTATAAGAAGATGAAAGAATCCACAGAAATTTCCTGCACAGAAATCTACTTTCTTTGTGCAGTGCTATTGCTTGCAGCCTTGTATCAACTGAACTGAGTGTAAAACAGGTTTTTTGTGCATAAAATAAGATTAACAGCTACATTGATGGATAAATGAACAGGGTCCCTTTCTTATTTGTATTCAGCTATACGGAAATTGGCATAGTGAAAAAAAGCTGTCATGTTAATTACTACAGCAATGAGCTATGATTCAGGTGCACAGGAATTATTTATAAAACAGAGCATCCATTTTTAAAGTTACTCTTAAAGCAAAGCAGCATTTGCTCAGAAAAGATGAATAGTTCTCCCTGTGCTACAATTTTCATTCAGCATTATGCAAAAATACCTTCACAAAGTCAAGCTGTGCAGCTAAACTTGGCAATACAGTACTCACGTGTACGATCGTAGGATTCATGGCAAGTCCTAGCAATTTCAGCACCAAGCTCGATGTGATGGCCCGTCTTGTCATTAGGGGCTCCATCTGCTCCCAGAGCAAACATGCCTCCAGCAAAACAAGTGAGATGTCCCATCTTGTGTTCAAGCAATCCACCCTTCCACTCAGCGATGTATGTCAGCCCCCCACTTGATTTTCGGATGAGATGGGTCTCTATGGCCTGCAAAAGTCCACGATTTCAAACCAAAGGGACCCAGTGGTAAAGTGTGAAGGACAAAGTTGTCTTGTACATTGGTTATTTTTGCTCTGTATTGCCTTTGCTTATAAAATGAAATGGATAACATGAGCTAGCATAACCAAGTGCAGCCAAACCAATGCAGATTAGCATAGATCAGTAACAATGACTAATTTTGCTACAACTCTGAGCAATTTACATGGTACACTTTATAACAATTTTGGAAATATCTACAAAATGCAATTCAATTTTCAAGTTATTTTTTTAAATTTCTTTTTCTTTCTACTGTGAGCAGTTTCAGGTAATTACATATTTAATAGTGATTAGCCATCACTTGAGCTCCTATATTTCCCATTTTAATTCTGACTTAACAGATGTGGTTATTGATATAATTTCATGTAAACTATATGCAGACATAACTCATATTCAAAACACTTGACTCAAGAGAATCTAGATGGCGTTCCCAAAGTCCAGTGAGTTTCCACTCCTAGGCTGAAATCCTCTACTTATCAATCAAGAGTAGAGTCTCACTGAGATTTCTGGGGAAAAAAAGTCTCAGTAGAATAAACATATTCAAATCTAGAGAGAATTAGAAGTTGGTGATGATAGCAATGTATGGTCACTGATTACAAAATCCAGAAAAGCAATCTTCTTTTGTGGGAGGAACAGAATTAAAGCAATAAAGGAAATGCAGAAGAGCACGTTAATTAGGAGCCCACAAAGAATGTAAGCTATTACTTTTTAAAGGGTAATAGAGAGGACGTAAACAATGCTATCATATATTCGGTTATCCAGCAGTGCTCTGATTGTTCTATTGAAATCCTAAGATCCGGAAACAGTATTCAACATGCCTTATATAAGAGAAAAAAACATTAATAAAATATCAATACAGACAACTATTAACAAAAAAGGCAGGATTTTTTTAAAGCATCATAAAGAGAAAGTAATGATTGTAGTTCTGCTCATTAAAACATTTTAAAGGTTGTTTCTATAAGCATGAAAAATCTTCTCTAAAATAAAAGCATCAGCAGAATAATTGTACAATTTTTACATACTGAGTATTTTTTTCTGCCAAGAATGTCACATGAAAACTTCAATTTGTTTTCCACTAGTATTAGTGCAAAGCACTTAGTAGAGATGTTTTCTGTCCAGATACAGAGTCACTATTAGCACAGAAGACTCCTCCATCCCTTTGTTTCCTCCTTGATTGTATATTTTTTAGCACTAGATACCTACTGGAAATCGTAATGAAATTTTAAGCAGCAGTAAATAAGGAAGATTCCTGTGCTTTAAACAAATCCTACTTTAAACAAATCCTGCAGAATTTAACCTATAAAAAGAGGAATTAGATATTAAAGGGGAAAGGTGAGAAAACACACAACAATTTTGTGGGAAATACCTTTCAGGCTACTTAGGCATTCTAAAAAATAAGCTACTTAAAACCAAGTTCAGAAAGGAAGAACTTTAACTACATATTATTAAATTTTTCAGCATGTTATCTCCCATCTCACCAAAACAACAATTTTGGCAGCAGGCAATAACTCTATTGATCAGTTAGATGTTGGGTCAGAATTTATTTAAAAAATAAACAAGTACAAAACTAGGCTGATGACTAAATTTACCTTTATTGCATTTTTAAAAAGAAAATAATTACTTCAAGACAGAATAGCGTATTACTGTACCTGACAGAAATCACAGCAGTGATGCACTTTTGAACTACTAGACCAGAGTTGATTTTTGTAGTATGAAAACGGATTTTGTGATACCAATTAGTCCTTGTGAGTTTTTTCCCCTCTTTTGGCTCAAGATTAAAGTTCAGGCTGAAAAAAGACAACTTCCACTTGGGAAATTTTAAAATTATTCTAACAAGTGAGTGTTAAGAGACTAAAAAATTGATGTTGATTTATGCCAAGAATGTAACAAAATAAAAATGTATTTCCAATTTAAGTATTCGTGTTGCGTAAAGCAAATCAACCTGGTTTTATAAATGGGTCCTATTAAGAACTAGTACATATGTCTATTAAAAGTTATTTTATTATATAACCATCTTATTTAAAGCTATTTTTTAAGGCAGCTGTTTGATATATTACATGCTCTCAGATTGCCTTGTCATACTTTGTACAGTCATGGGTCCCTGAGTGCTAGGTAATACATATACCAATGTGTATGCCTTTATTAATGGCATGCCAGGTCACTAATACTTTTTACCTAGATATGAAATCTGAAGTTTAACAGTAGGATGGAAAGGCAGTGTTACATTCCCCTAGCGAAATCCTACTAGCCATCTGCAGTGTTGTGGGTGCAGTTCTGGCAGGGAAATAAGTGAGTAAAACAAGTGCTTATAAAAGGAGAATAGGTAGTATAGTGAGAAAGATCCACGCAAGTGAAAAGCTCTGTCTTGTAAAATTAATTTTGCCTTTCATACTTTTGTTTTGATATCATTATGTACTCATTTAAAGGGACACATTTATTTGAACTGAAGCTCTACTACAAGTTGCTTCCCACCTACAAATAATTCCATCCTGCAATGTTTGCAGATCAGGTGGTGGGATGGAGCACCGATCCTATGAGCAAGAAATGAGAGAATTTGGTTTGTTTGGCCTGGAAAAGAGACGGCTTCGAGGCAACCTAATTGTGGCCTTCCAGTACCTGAGGGCAGCCAGCAAGAAATATGAAGAGAGACTACTCCCAAGAGCGTGTAGTGATAGAACAGAGGGGAATAGATTCAAACTGAGAGTATGTTTAGATTAGACATTAGAAAAAAAATTCTTTCCTGTGAGGGTGGTGGGGCACTAGAACTGGTTTGTCAGAGAAGCTGTGGATGCCCCATGCCTGGGAAAATTCAAGACCAGGCTGGATGGAGCTCTGAGCAACCAGGTCTAGTGGAAGGTGTCTCTGCCCCTGGCAGGGGGTTGGAACTAGGTGATCTTTAAGGTCCATTCCAGCCCAAAACATTATGTGACTATATGATATTATTATTTCTTCTCACTGTAATGAATATTCTCTGTATAAATCAATATACAGTATCTGAAATATAATCAAAAAAGCTAGAAGAATGTGGTGCTTGATTAGCTGAAAATACGTTACTTAAGGATAATTATTTGGAGCTGGTAAAATTATTATTTTAAGTAAATGGAAATTTCATTCCAGAATGTATCAAGGTAATGCAGAGGGACTTTGCAACATCAAAGTTTGGAACGAGAAAAGGTGGCTACAAATGTATGTTGCCAAAGGGAGCAACAGCAGATGCTATCTGGAAGTGACCAAAAAAACCAAATACTGAAATAAAAAAAATAGAGATGACTTGAATGTATGGACAAAAAAGATGAGGAAGAAAGAGAAACTACAAGTAAATAATCGTTTTCCAGATGTTTAAAGAAATAAATTTACTACATGTAAAGCTGATATGGCATTATGGCATGCAGTTTATCATGTACCCACACATACCCATAAGCTCTTAGAGCCAGGCTAACTTTTACAGCTGATACAGTTCCTGGCAATTTTTCTTTCTGAGCTTTTACGTAAGGCTCTGCTTACAGACCTTACTGCAGTAAAGCCTTTAGCCAAATTACTTTTTCCTCCATCTTGTGGGAAATTATTCCTTCGATACAACAACTGCATAAATGCTTGAGCACTCAATTAGAAACACTAACAGTCCCTTTTACAGTTTGAATTGTGACTCAAGTGCTCCTTGTATTACTACTGGCATCTTTCTCATGAGAGTTTGTGTGTTAAAATTATGCCCTTGCCTATCTGTCACAGTGAATGAGACATTAGGAATTGTTTCAGCTACAGGGTTGCAAATTGCACGTTTGGGTAATCTCTGTTATTGACAGCACAAAAGAGAAACTCTTCAGCTTTTCCTAACCTCATTTTCTTCCCCTCCTGCCTTCTTTGTTAAGGCAATATGTTTTGTGCTCTCTGCTTATCAGCCTGTTCCTTAACCTATACATTATACTGCCAGTTCTCACCCTTGCACAATTAAGCAGAACTGGACCCTCCTAATAAATACCCATTTTCATTCATTTCTTCACTCCTTTAAGCTTTTCGCACAGCTTAAATGGTGTCTTCACCACCCCCTTCCTCCATCCCTGACTTGATTTTGTGATTGGGAAGTCCTTCATTTACCCTTTGAGTTGTTTAGAACAAAACTGTATTGTTTATAGGGAAACACAGCAGATGCAGAACTGAATCATCTCACTGTTCAAATGAGTTAAAAAAACTCTAATCAACAAGTTTGCTTTTTGGTTTTTTTAAAGGTATTCTCTTGGTAGATTGCATTGACAGGTAATAAAAACACTAACAGAGGTGCCTACAGAGCACAGATGGAGACTTCTCAGGAAAAATGATCTGCACTTCAAGGCTGCTCAATTCAAAATAAACATGTGCCACAAAAACATGAACTCTGCTAAAGGAGCAGAGATAACAAATTACAAACCTCAAATTGCCATGTAATCCTGCAGTTCTACTACCTCTAGCACTTAGGCATTTTACCTCTCCTTTTACAGTAACTTCTAAATAATGATTAATGAATTTCAGTGATTACTGCTGTTTTAACAAAAAAAAAAAAAAGTGTTTCATTTTCCACCTCAAGATGTCACTGTAGCTGGAGATAAAACTGCCCTGCAAGATAGTTACATCTTTTCATACCTTAAGAAATTTAAAACTTAAAAAATATCATTCTAGTTCTAAATTTCAAGGGTTTATAATGTTTGTTTTGGGGACAATTACAACTCTGCAGGCATCTTCATAACAAAGCACTATAAATTATCTCAGTTCAAACTTTTAATATATTTCTCTTCCCCTAGGACTTTTCGATAACAGTATTTTGGTGATTTGAAGTAGCAGTGAGGATGAAAGAGAATTCTACCATTTGATATGTACAATAATTCAAAGATATATAATGTAAATTGCTTACTTGCTTATTTTTATATTTACTGCTTGCACCAATACATTTTGTTGCTTTGAAACAGCACACAGCAGGCAGGTCAGGATTATTGTGGGTTTTCATGCAGTTAATTTCTAAGCTAATTGTCTCTTTTCTCAACGTTGTTACTTCCCTTACTCTTTTGAGTTGATCTAATGCAACAGAGACTTTTCTTCATCAGCCTTCATAACAAATCAAATTTATCCTTTATCCAAAATTTCAATGAGTTTATTATGAAAAGTTTATAGTTGGAAGTCTAAGCCCTTGTTACAAATAAGTTAAATACTTCTGCCAAAGAGAAGTGGCATCTTATCCTTAAGTCCTCACTGATTACTAAACTGAGCTTTAAAAATCAAAACTGAAATCTGAACACAAGAATTTACGTTTTTTTAAACACAATATGCAAGAAACATTTTGAAAGCCCTAAAGCACTTGCTGCTTTTGGACTTAAGACATGTTATGCAGAAAAGCTTACAAGTGCAATGAAATATGAGGGCTTGTAATGGAGATGCCTACATTTTTAAAATGGAAACATTGGCAACCATTTAACTACTGTGATACCAATTAATCTGATCACTAAAATGATGATTAAGTTCTAGGGGAAAGCTGATAATTTACTTTTGTCTGAAAAACATTATTTTTTCCCCTCTATCAGATCTATTAGCATCTGTAAGAACACCAGTGTTCTAGCACTAAATGTACTTAATGCTGCCTTTTTCCAGAAGGCTAAATTTATTCATATCTTTAAAACAGTATTAATGGTTTGGCCAGAATCAAATCAAGTCACTCTCAAAATGTTACATTATGCATTTTCTGAATATTCTAGAATAAATACCTATTGCTCCAGCTAAGCTTTTTTTTTGTCATCAGAAAAGGAAGGGAAAACAGCATGAGTAGTAAGGATGTGGCTGCTGTGATCACAAGAGCAAAGCCATGAGCAAAAAGCTGAGAAGTTCTCTCTGGACTTTTCTATTTAAAATTCTTTTTAATTTAAAGGCTTCTAACAACATTAGAGCTTGCTGCTTCTCCTGACAGTCCATAAATAAGCAAAAATTTGAATAAATACCTTTTATCTTCTAACATAAGACATTGTGCAGTTAAAAGTGAACTACTAACAATTTAAAAATCTGCAGAAGCCTGTCTTTATTCTTGATGCTTTCTGTAAGCAGTTGTAGAGAGCCTCAAAGCTCTTGTTAAGAAGGGAAATATAGTGAAGAGAATAACAAGGAACAGTGAGTCCTCTGGACATTCTCGTCTGCTAAGTGTAATGAATCTTGTGTTCCTATATAATACAGCTATGCTATCGCTGTGCACAGAACACCAGTGCATCTGGATGATAAATATTTTAAATGACTGCTGACAAAACATGTAAATAAACTGCCTGTTTATTAATTTTAACACATATAAGTTACAGACAATGCCCCCCATTGCTACATCAAAGAAACCCCTAAACAAAGTATGCCCTGGGAATGCTGGGTCCCCTGTGCCATTGGCTTCATTCTAAGATGGGCTCCTATTGTAACACCCTGCTTGCCCTGTTTATGTATTTTCTTCAGTGCCAAGAAATGCTAGAGTACTGAACATTCAATTCATTAATATACTTTTTGCTTTACCCACTATGACAAGCTGTTATAATTGAAGTTGTTGCAGTTCGGTCACTGTCCACATCAGCTATGTAGTTTTTAAGATCACTACAATCACAAAGCAAACCATTTCAAGCAACTTAAGGGAAACTGCAGTCAGCACAGACCAGCCACCAAACTGGCATCACAGTTAAACAGACCCTTGTGAAACTCCAGAGATGAAAAGGTCCTCTCTGCCAATATCATGTGTTCGGTTTGCTAACAACTGTTTGTGCTCTCCCTTGCTTTACCTCACTGACAACACAGAGCCACCATGGGCTGCACTGAACTGAGCTGACTGGGAAGTGCTGATGAGGGATTCTCCCTTTTCCTTTGAAGTTCTTCTGGGATGAGTTACATTCTCTCTATAAAATACACTGAGAAGGGGATGAAGGCAGCATCAGAGAGAGAGAGAGAGAGAATAAATACATGAGATGCAGAAAGACTGCAGCAATGGCCATAAATAGATGGAATGGGAAAACTGGGAAAAGATACCTGACCAGTTCAGACATCACATGTGAGGCAACCTATTTACAGGGGCAGTGGGAAATTATCCCTTCAGCTTAGAAAACACGGGCTGACACATTCAAGAGGGGAGGATATGATACAGTTGCTTGTGACACTGCTGTTGCCAGACTAGATATAAGTCAACCCACAAGGTCCGTATTTGCTCTAAATTATCATATTCTCCTATTAAACCTACTCAATTGTGTCTCAGAGATCAGCTTGTTAACTGAGAAGAGTGGGATGATTCTTGTCCTGGATACTTGCAAAGACTGATAGATTATTCTATTGGTAGTTATATCCTCAAAATATGGCTGAAAGCGGAATACATGTTTGTTCTGTAATTAAATGCTGCATGCTATCCATTGAAACCAGTTTAAGAAGATCTCTTACTTCATATATTATGTGAAACAGGACAATATATGTATTGCTTTTCAAAAGATAAAAAAATAACTAACATTAAAATACATTCACTTGGTTTTTGTGTGAATTCTAGAGTTGATGAATACCTCTGATGGTCTTATATATTCATATTATGTTTTGGTATTCAAAACAAGACTATCTCCCCTGTCCTTCTTCCCATTAGAAATAAATTCTTCTTTAAATGGTTTCAGCCAAATATGCATCTTATTCATATTTGTCTTTAGAAGTCTTAAAATCTAGTTTGACATGTTAGTTATTGCTTTTAACTTAAAACATTATACAATCTATAGATGATACAAAAATTATAATATAATTCTCTTTTTTTAATATGATTTACAGAGCAATGTGAAAAATAACCCCAAAGCTTTATCTAAATAGATTTCAGCTTTTCACAGTGAACTAGATAACTCACCATATATTTTCGTTTGTGGTTTCTGGATAGCAGATGATATCGAATTAGGCATCAAACCTTCACATCACTCTTTCAGAATCTGGTGGGTATGTGCTGGACCGAATGGCCAGGAACAATCATACTGTTCCCCTTGGCATAGTCTTAAAAAGATTCTGAAAGCATCGGGGGAAATTTATCTAAGAAAATACGAAGCAGACTCAGAATGCCCAAACTGTGTAGGATGAGTCTTAAAGAAAGACTGCAGATTGTGCAGACTCTTAGATTAGCTTTAATTTAGGTAAGTAATGGATCAATAGCAATAAAGCCAGTATCAGGATGGATTTCAAATTCGGCTAGTTGCTCTGGGGAAGAACCTGGCATCTCAGTGGGGCACCAAAATTCTGCAGTATCTGTGAGATTGCAGCTTTGCCTCTGCTTTCTGAACAAGCCATGTTACAACACCAAGCTGCAACCCCTAATGCTGCATGTACAGTTCCAGCTTTGGTACAGATGTACCTTGGTATAGAAAACAGACAACAGGAATGCCATTGCTCAGAAAATATTGGAAATACCATTCATTCAGCAGGATAAGGAAATCTTTATAGTGATCACCTGGCCCTCTCAAACACTAATACTCTCATCAGACATGATGCTTGGACTGGGGTTAAGAGCCAGTACTACTAAAAAATATTAATAAAATAGATATTTTAAATATAGTTGTATACAGTAGAGCTCAGACCCTGTCATTGATATTGTCACATTTAGTGATGCTGCTGATCAGCCAATTCTGTTCCTCCAGCTCAAATCCAAGCAAGGAGAATAGTCCCATAGTGTGGTAGCCATCACCAGTTTTGCCCCCTGCTGGGACCTCAAGATGCCTTTGACAACTTCTGTACCCAAGAAAGTTGTTATCCTGATATAGCTAAGTTGTTATTCTGGTATAACTAAGGTGTGAGTCTAAAGAAAGCTATGCTGCTACGCGCCACATAGACACACTTCAGAGCACTCCCAGCCCATTTCTCTGATGACCAGACAACAACAGACAGCTCTAACCTGCTAGGCAGCTCAGGTGAGATACAGGCATGCTGCCACTCTGCAGCTGGCGTGGGATGCACACACGCTTGTGTAGTGTAAGGCAAGAGAAACTTCCTGATGTACCTCACTCCAGCTGTGCTCACAACAGGGGAAGGTGAAGTTCTGCCTTAGTAAAAGCAGCCCCACAGCAGCCTGAGGCCTGGGGCTCTCTTAGACTCTCTGTTGTCAGCTAGGATCAACATGCCCCTGCTGCTTCCCTGCAGGGCAGCAGACATTGAACTCAGGGTCCTGCCAAAATGGTGATGGTCACACCACATTTGGATCAGTCCATCTGCCGTGGTTTCCAGAATAGCTGTATGAACATTTTTTTACTGCACTAGCACTTACTCTGTGTGAGAATGTGTTTAGAAGAAAAACCTGATGTTATTAAAGCAATGGAAGCAGAAGGCTAGAAGCATCTTTCAGGTGCTTCAAAATGCCTTCCATGGTAAGAGGTATTGATATCGTATTATCAGACACTTTGTTCCCTCTGTTTGGCTGCCCACCAATGTTTGAGCTATTACAGTAGTACTGTTCTTATGTTATAGCCTCAAATGCACTCAAATTTAATTTAAAATCCACCTTTTGCTCTGAAGCTGAAACTATGTTAGGAGTGAAAATGAGGTCGATTGCATCCAAATCTGCACTTACAAAATTAAACGCAAGATTTTCTTAGTAGGGGGGATACTTGGTCGTCAAATTTACTGCCCCCAGAGATCCCACCCTCCCTCAAATCATCCAATATGACTTTCTAATGAAAAAAAAAAAGTTGCAATAAGCCAGAGTTGTATTTTTTAATGACACCACTTTTTGTGTATGGGAAATAAAAAGAGACTTATGACTTCCCTAGGGACAGCACATTTTCAGACATATGAAAGAACAAGCAGATATTGCTTAGCGTCTTGAAGCCTTGTGTATAGAGGCACTGTACATACATACAGTTAATAAGAGATAAAAGTCTCGGCCCTAGACAGCTTCCAGTCAAAACAGATGAAAGGAGAGGGAAAAAAGGAAGTAATATTATCCTCTTTTATATATATATATATGAAAGGAAAGAATTGAGAAAATAGGTCATTTGCCCAAGACTGGAAGGAAAGCCTGTAAATATGAATTTAAACTTAATACTTCTCAGTCTCAATCTGGTGTCACAAGCCCATTATTTCTCCCAAAACAGCACATTAAGGAAATACCATCAATAACAAAGCAAACTGCAGACCAGCAGGACCATAAATAAAATACCACATGGAAACGTAAGTATGGACAATTCTGATTTTTGAAAACTTTCCCTTGTGTCCAATTTGACTGTTTTGCAGAAGCTGGGTAATATATGCTCTTGTACCAAAAAGTCATTATGCAACAAACTCCCTATTTTCATTTATAATTATCTACCATAATACATTGATCCATGTCTGGACTGCAATCAAAACACTTTTGATGGTTGAAATATGAGACTGAAAGAAAAGAGAGGCATTCCCTTCTGGATATAAGGGAAAAGAACAAGAGTAACACATATTTGGAAAAGACCAAGGAAAAACAATTGTCTGAGAGCTACTTGAAGAAGCATTTTTTGTTGCTTATTTTATACTTTTTTCCTCCAGACACAACTGACTATATTGCAGTTGAAAAAAATAGTTATACTACAAGATTCTCCCCTTTCCCACAGTATCTATATTTCTTGAGCACTTCTATTTGAAGAAGTATTTCTAAAACAGAAACTAATTCTTTAAAAAACACCCTGTGGTGGCAAATACATAAATCTCTCACATTGTCCCTGGAGCCTATCTCTTTAGGATTATAATAGATTAGATTACTATGGAAAGAAAGATTTAAATATCTTATTTACCTGAACAGCATCATAATACATTTTCTTGCCGTCTTCATCTGTCTTGTCTGACATCAGCCATGCCTTGAGCAGATATTCATAAAAGCTATCTCCAAGCCCTCCAATGGAGACATGATCTTAATAGGGAAGAAAGAGATTGAACAGCAATTTCATCTTCAGCCCGGGCAATAAAACACAATTAGAGTTTGAAACGGTGTACTTAATGATCTCTTTCTACAACATCCTCAATAAACATAAGTCTGGAACCTTAGGAAAAGCTTTACTGGTGTACACAGAGAATTATTTCTTTAACTGCTAAATTTTTAATCTAGCTGAAGCACCATAGTTATTTAATAACCACAACATGCCTCAGGAGTTCATGGCAAAGAAAAAAGAATTTATACGTGTTAATTCTAATTCATGTAGTCTATCCCATATAAAATCATGTTAAAGTAAGTCCTTTTTCTATTCTAAAAAGGGAAAAGAGTAGAAAGTGCTCTCTAATTTGATAAAGGCTTTTCCTTCTTAATGTGCAGGCATTATTTTTATTTGCTCTTTTACTCACTATCTTTCCATTTAAGTCACTTCACAAAAAAGGCTTTTAGCTCCTTACTGCAGAATTGAATTTCAAGTTATTTAGCGGTATTTCAAAACACTGAGCCATTTGTTTAAAAATAATACAGCATTTTTGAACATCTGACTGCTCTCACAACTCAGCAGTGGTTCTGGAAGGAAAGCAAAACTTATCCACACCTATAGAGGATTATTGCTGTGAAACTTCTTTATTCTACCCTGTGCTCACTATGTGAAATGATCTGGTACTCCAGATGCTGTGATTATTCAATTGCAGCATTTAGGATGTGACTCTGCAAACACTAGCACCACACATGTCAGATATTTGACATCAGTTGCACCAGTGATGGCAAAGTTAGTCATGTTCTCAGTGGCTGGTACAAGGTTGCACCCACTTGCTGTGAAGGAGCCTAAAAAGTTCTTGGCAAAATTTTAACGGGCTATCATAATTTCAGCATAGATCCCCTTAGTTCAAGAAATACTACAACTATAACTCTAGTGTTTTTCTAAACTCCAGTAAACTAAGAACAGTATAGCTAGAGGTTTTCTTTTAAAATTTGGTGCCGCCTGGTAAAATTAAGTGATTTGGCATTTATCAAGTCTTCAGTGAAAGGATTTCAAATTGTTTTATCAGGACTACTCATCTATAACTGTCAATTTATAGATTGACACAGCAGGGAAGGGATCCACCAATTCCACCCAAGACATCTGAGACAGAGATGTGGTTACACAGATCACACAGCAAGTCCATGAGTCATATCACAAAATTACAGGTATGAGGAAAGCAAAAAAAACCCTACATGGGATAATTCAGGCTCAGAAAGTGAGATGCAGAAGGGCTAGTGGTACTGAGCTCACACTTCCTGACACCTAATTCTGATCTTAGCTTCCAAGTTATGCCTCTGTTGGTGGAATTCAAAAGAACACAGAGAATTTATTTTTAAACTCCATTGTGCCTTCTTTTCATTGAAAGCCTCCTTTCACCTTCCAGACAGGTTGCAAAGACATGCAAATGTAGAAGATATATATTTTTCTATTCAAACTTGACTAACAGTGTCTTTTTCCTCCACTAGCCTGTGATATGAGAAAAATAATGTCATTTTCTGAATGTATCCTGTCCCTATGCCTACCAAATACATTGTACCATCAAACCTGGGTTTTAAATAGCTTTTTTTCCCCTCCCTCCTCTTTTGAATGAGATATATTAAACTTCTGGAAAGACTATATCATTTTTTTAATTAAATGTTCATGATCCAAAAGGAAAAGAAGCAGAGGCTTCTTAAAACAATGGGAATATTTCCTATGATCAAAGGCTGATCTTTGAACAGCAGCATTTAAATGACCTTTATGGTTTCCTAAATAAATTACCATAGAAACCTCTGACATTTGCAAACTAAATAGCACAAGCACAGTTTCATCAATAATAAGCCCTGTTATTATATACATTATTGCAGTAGACAAATCCAATTGACGCACGCTGCAGCAAATCACTGTCAGTTTACTGTCAAAATAACAAGGGCTAAACGAATTTACAGGAACAATGGCAGAGATCCAGCAGCGGCTTTCACAGTTATGGCACTGCTGGAGAAGAAATGTTCAAAAACCATTCTTTCCTCCCCACTTGATGTCTGAGAGAAAACACTTCTGTCTTATACCAATTAAGGGTCTTGGTTATTTGTGTTTTTTCCTTCTGTTGTAATCAACTACAAACAGCACAGAAAAGCAGTCTCAAATAAAACATCTTTTGAGTCTCACGTACTGATCTTCTCTATGGGAAAAAAATAGTCAATTAGTGTCTGCAAATGAAGGCACCTGATATGGAAGAGATGCAACAAGATGGAATACGTTTTTGCTGCTTCAGGATGCTAGGGATAGACCTGCATCAACATCTGTGTTCATCATTTGCATGCACAGGAAGCTAATTATTTGTCAATACTACGTACTACTGGTAAGCAAAGCTGGTATAAGCTATAAATTTTCCTGTGCACACCAACAAAAACTGGCATTTCATGTGACCAAGGAGTGTATAAGATGCAGTTATATTAAAAATATGAAAATGGCAAAGGTTGTAAGGCAGAGTAAGTGTTTTGACTGCTTTAAAATATATAAGGCAGAGCCACTAACTGCCTCAGCCACTAGAAAGATCTGCTCTCATGCATCTCAACAAAAAGCTGAGTTTCCCTGGCTAACAGAAGCCAAAGAAGAAATTAACTGGACCCAGCTCACAGGTGCAGTTGTTTTCTGCCTATCTCTGCAACCTGTCAAAGTCCTTCTGAAGGACTGCATCAGTCACTCCTCCCAGCTTTGGGTCATAAGTAAACTTGCTGGGGATGCATCTGCCCCTTCATCCAAATAACACTGGGCCCAATACTGAACCTTGGGGGACACCACTAGTAATAGGCCTCCAAGCAGACCCTGTGCCACTGATTATGACTGTCTGGGTCTGTTTTTCAGCCAGTTCTCAATCCACTTCACTGTCCACTCATGCAGTCCACACTTTCTGAGTATGCCTATGTGAATGCTGTGAGAGACAGCGTCAAAAGCCTTGCTGAATTTGAAGTAGATAATAATCAGTACTCTCTCCTCATCCATCCAGGTAGTTGTTTCATCATAGAAGGCAATCAGGTTGGTCAAGCATGATTTACCTTTAGTGAATCGATGCTGACTACTCCTGACCACTTTCTTGTTATCCCTGTGGATAGAGATGGCCTCTAGAATGAGGTACTCCATCACCTTTCCAGGGGTTGAGGTGAGGCTGACTGGCCAGTAGCTCCCTGGGTCCTCCTTCTGGCCCTTTTTGAAGACTGGAGCAACATTTGCTTTCTTCCAGTCCTCAGGCACCTCTCCTGAACTCCATGACTTTTCAAAGATGATCTTTAGTGGCCTTGCTATGGTGTTTGCCAGCTCTCTCAGCAATCATGAATGCATCCCATCAGGGCCTGTGGACTTGTGGATGTAAAATTTGCCTAGGTGTAGCTTCCTTGTCTCATTTTTACTTACTGTGATAACTCCCTATATTCAGTCCAAGTGGCCTGACCCTGCTTCCAATATCCTGTGTATATCCTGCTTATACATGAGCAATGACAGGAGTTGTTTGTTCATCCATGCAAGTCTCCTGCCCCCTTTGCCTGATTTCTTGCTCATCGGGATGCATCATTCTAGAGCCTGGAGGAAGTGACCCTTGAATATCAACCAGGTCTCTTGGATGACTCTTCCTGGCAGGACCCGTTCCCATGGGATTCTTCCATGAAGATTCCTGAAAAGTTAGTTCTCCTGAAATCCATGGTTACAATCTTACTTACTGCTCTCCTGTTTCCTCCTCACCACATACTGATCTCCACAGTCTCACGGTCACTATAGTCAAGGCTGCCCTCAACCTTCACGTCTCTAACAAGGCCTTCCCTATATGTCAGTATGAGGTCACCCAGCACACCATTCCTTGTAGGATCCTCTACTACCTGTGTCAGGAATTTGTCATCAGTGCTTTTCAGGAATCTCCTGAATTGTTTGTGCTTCACTGTGTTGCTTCTCCAGCAGATGTCAGGGTGGTTAAAAGCCCCCCACAACAACAAGTGCCCGTGACTTTGAAGGTGCTTTGAAGTGCCTGCCAGTCTTATCACTCACTTCCACCTGTTCAGGTGGCATTAGCAAACATCCATAACAATGTCACCCTTCCTAGTCTGCCCCTTTATCCTAACCCATAAACTCTCAACTCACATCATCCACGGCTGGACAAAGCTTGATGCATTCCAAGTGTTGCCTCCTAGAGGGCAACTCCACTACCACGCCTTCCTGAACTGTCTTTCCTAACCACTGCGTAGCCTTCACAACAGCACACAAACTATCTCACCACATCTCTGTAATCACAATCAGATCAAAGCCCTGTAACTGCACACAGATCTCCAGTTCCTGCTGGTTGTTCCCCATACTGCATGCACTGGTGTACAGGCAACTTTATAGAAAGCATTTGATTGTGTCAATATCCCAGAAGGAGTGCAAACGGGATACCCCACAGTCCTGTCTTGTTATTACATCTTTGGCTGCTTGTACTTGCTGGAGGTATCGCCTCTTAAGCCTCCCTTTGCTACTTGGGTGATTGCTATAGTTCTCCCCTTCCCCACACCTTATCTCTGTCAGGCCTGGCTATTCCTCTTCCCCCTTCAAATCAGTTTAAAGTACTCTCAACAAGCCCTGTAACTCCTAAACTAAGATCCTTTTTCCCCTTTGAGACAGATGGACACCATTTTTTGCCAGAAGGCTTGGTGTCAATTGGTGACCCATGATCAAAGCCCCCAAAATTCTGCTGGTAACACCAGTCTTAAAGCCAGGTATTGACCTGTTTCTTGCCCCATCATTCCCTGTATCTGGGAGGACAGAAGAACACAATTGTGCTTCAGATCCTTTGACCAGTTGTTCCAAGGCCTTGAGGTCCCTCTTGATAGCCCGCAGCCTTCTTGCTGGGACTCTGCCCACCTGGAAAACCAGTAGCATGTAATAATCAGTGGGCCATACCAAGTTGGGAAGTTTCTTGGTGATGTCCCTGACCTGGACCCCAAGGAGGCACCACATCTCCCTGTGGGTTGGGTCCAGTCAGCATTTTGGGCCCTTCAATCCTCTCAAAACGGAGTAATCAATGACTACTACTCTTTTTTTTCTTTTTCTTTTTTTTTTTTCTCCTTAATTGAGGAGGTCATGATGTAGTGGCAGGCTGCCCTGCCCCAGGCAACCCTTCCAACCCAGATAGGCCTGTGTAAACATTCTTATTTTCTGGTCTTCAGACTCCAGGGCCTCATAACTGTTGTTTCTTGTGAAGTCCATGAGAGGTGAATTTGTCTAAGGCATCACAGAGAGCAGACACTTGAATTTGTGAAAATTATTCTGTGGCCAGTCCCATAAGGAGTGCAGAACCTCATTTCCACCCTACATACATCCTAAACAAACTATTATATTCAAAAACCTCTCCAGACTTTTCCCTCTGTTGTATGGTGTAACCAGCTTATACACTGATAATCTACAGGACCAGTTTATCTGCCTGTATCTTTTCAGACCATGACAGCATCTCTTGCTTGTTTTCATTCAATTATATAAGGGAGAAAAAATAGGACACTGAGTCACATGAACGAGGTGGTGGTAGACTGAACTTAATCAGGAAAAGTGGAAAAAGCAGTAAGGTCTCTAGAATCATGATCCTGCACACTGTAGGTTTTGGACACGTTATGAAGGTTAGAGAAAGCAACATACAACAAGAAAGGCTCAGTCATCAGGAAGGGGCTAGGGAGTTCAAATACTTTAACATTTTATCCTCCTTCCCTTCTAATTACGTTGTCTTCAGTAATGTTTCCAAGGGAATTAATGACATGACACAGTTCTGTTTAGTTTGCTTCCTCGGTTGTTGGCATTAAACATCAACAGAAATCACAGCCATCATTAACTGGGAAGACATATTACTTTTTTTTCAGTGGAGCCACATCACTCTAAAAGTACGGAATTTGATTCAGATGAGCTGATAATGTTTCCTTAAACAGCTACTTCAGAGACCACTTTAGATTTTTGAATGAGACTTACGTAGTCTACCAATTCCTTTCCAAAATCATACATATTCAGACATTTCCCTGCTTGTACAAACCATAGTGAAAGATCAAAGAAAAGTACATTAAGATACAGCAAGAAGGATTATTATTTTACATTTTCTAGAATCTCAAATATAATGTGAGTTTCTATATATTATAAAAGTTGTTAATTCATATACAAAAACATGTAACAGCGACTGAAACAAGTTAATGACTGCAGTCAGCACATTGATAGACAAGTCACAATACCAAAGACTTGAGCTACTTACGCTGGCCCCACTGGCCACTGCTGGGATTCAGATAGTTGGGGTAAAGTCCTTCTGGTTTATCCAGTCGATTTAGAACTTTTCTAATATTCATTACCTGTTGGAAGGGTAGAAAACACTGAGCACTGACCCATTTTCCCCACAAAATAAAACAAAACAGTGTTGGTACAAAAGTCTTAAAGTGTAAATATGCCTAAAAATTTTAGGTAAATGTTACTCAACACATACACTTGAATGCCTCTATGCAATCATCTTACTATTAAGAAAGACTCTCAGAGGTGATATCATCATGCAAATGATTTCCTCAAAGCCTCTGAAGTTTCTGTGTTAAGTGTCAGCAACGAGACAACACAACAGAAGCAAGCTCCAAAGTTCAGGACTTGCCACACAGACTATTTCACTCTTTTCCAGGACACTAAAATTCACTGAGGCTATTTGCCTTAACTAAGTTCAGCTGTGGCAGCATTATATTCCTCATATACGTAAAAAAGAAATGGCATTAAATATTAAGCCTATCACCTAGTTTGGATGTTGAAGTGAACTGTAAAGGAGTTTTCCCTGGAAAGGAGAGCACTGCTGGAGCTGAGTTCCATACAACCAGCTTGCCCAGCAGGAACCCGGGCAGCCCTGAGCACTCTGCTGGCACTGCTAAGGAGCTCGGTACAAATGAGATGCCCGGGGAAACAATTACAGTCCAGATGCTCTGCAGCTGGAGTCATCCAGCAGTACAATCCATGGTAGAGCACATGCAATGAGTTACACTTTTAAGATTCACAGAAAAAGCAAATGTAGCAACTTGGGAGAATGAGGATCCTGAGCACTGCAGGCCAGAAATCGTAACAAAAAGGCACTGACAGCTTCATTATAACACCCCAAATGCCTACAGATCCAGTGAACCAGCTACTGAAAAAGAAGATAAGTTAGTTTACACCAAGCTGCAGAAGGATTTCTGTTCTGGTACACAAACTGCCTCCTGCATCTTGACACTAATTGCCCAAATGCAGGCTGCAATGAGTCCTAGACCTTAATTAATGAGTTCTTCTATGAATACTTTCATGCAAAGCTTATTCCAGTGTTTCTTCTTCTTTATCAAGTGTAGCAGCCCTGGAATGGTTTTCCTCAGAGGGCTTTGGAATTGCAATCTCTAAAGGGTTTTAAGAACAGCTTATATAAACAGATTTCCAGCATCTTGCAGTTAAAGCATGATGCCACTCTGTAAGAGAACCATAGGCTAGAATTTTTAAGATACACACTTTCATTGTCTCTTAGTAGCACAGATGTTATATATTAAATTACCATAAATGTCAAAAGATAATTAACTTATGCAGTAAATTTGGTTTTGGCTCTTCCTCAGTGCTGCCACCCCTCCCCATTTATCCCCACCAGATCACATTTCTTTAAGAGAACCTCTCTTTAAATTCACCCATAAATACATGAAAATTGCTAGGAATTTGTTTCACAAAATTTATTACAATGCTCACAATGCTACTGTAGCAAAGCCATTCAGTAACAATTTTCGATTTGACCATTACTTTTAGACCTACTGCTAAACATTTGGAGTCTCACTATTAGTTAGGTTATTAAATGGATAATACCAGTTTTAGCTAACATGGGCCACCTGCAGTAAGAATACAAAACCAAAACAAGTATAAGGGGAAAAAAAAAAGAAGAAAAATGATACAGTGTATTATCAAGAACAGGACTTGCAGGCTATTTAAACACCAAAAAGCAAAGCAAAATTGTTTAGGTGGGAATTAAGGGAATGAGGAGTTGCTTTCTATAGCTCATGTAAGTAAAATGTATGAAAAAATAGTATCAAATTTTGGAAGACCTAGTATGCCCAACAACTGTTTTGTCAAAGGATGAAGTATTTTTTCCCTTCCCCAAAAGAGAGTTCAAAGTGTATTTCTTACAGGTCAGTGAAATGAAAGTGCTTTCTGACCTTGCTGACAGCAGTCATACTATACAGCATTTTGAAGAATAAACTTGTTGAAATCACCATACTGCTTTGCTTTCTCTAGGTATCTGTTGCTATCCCCAATATAATGTTTACACCGCATTCAGGTGAAGAACTGGAGAAAGCTTTACAATTTAGAAAGCAATTTAGAACATAAACAGAAATTATGTGTTTTATGGGGCCATATGCAAGAAGATGCATCAGAATAATTTTGGAAAGAATTTTTGACTTTTTCATACAAAATCACGCCCAGGTGATTAGGGAAAATGCAACCAATGCTTTCAACTGAGGAAAATCCAAATCTCTCTCCACTGATATTAGTCTCCCAATATGTGATCTATCTCTTACAACATGATTTTGACTGAGCAGTCTAACCTTTTCAGCAAAGACAGGATTTCCAGACAGGTGGCTCAAATGTACAAACTCCAGGTGCAAAGTCCCAAATTCTGCCAAAATGCTGCTTCCTCCAGAGGCCCATGGCCAATTTCGACCGATTCCACTAAGATGGGGGTAAGAGAAAGACAGAGAATAACCACAAAGCATCTATAAGGAAATGCTAATAAAATACAACAGGCAGTAGCTATACTGTTATCATAAGAAGATCATTAATTTAAAATGTACTTAATACATATGTAAGGAGCCATGCTTCAGCAGCCTTCCATGACTTCACCACAGGATGTTGAATTACTTCAGTCCAGTTCTGCTTAGGCTTGTAAAATCAATTCTTGCAACAACCCAATCTTTTAGCTCATGAATAACTTCATTACACTTCTCACTGCAGCTGTTTCATTGCATGATATTATGTTTAAAGACATTACAAAAACACTGTGAGAAAACGTTCTCATACTTCATGTGTTTTCTCCTTGTATTTAGCACAACACTCTCCAATTATCTTATTTGTACAGTGCAATTATTTATTAATTTAAAATAATGCATATATACAGATTAGGCTTTAAGTTAAAAGTACCGCATGCAGTATATCTTTCTTAACACATGAGACTTTAATAGGGTGGGATATGGAGGCATTGACTCTCTGGGCACTCTTACCAGGATGAATAACTTCAGTTTTAATTAAGACCTAAAGATACTTCACAGCAAAATTAATCTCAGGATTTGTGCTGAGAGTAGAGAAAAGCACATTTATTGCTAAATCCCCACCAGAAACTAATGCTGCTTGAGATTCAGGAAGACAAATCTACTGAAGTTCCATTACAGAAAGGTGGTTTTCTTTTTCCCCTTGAACTTTCCAGCAGCAATATTCAGAAAAAAACCCCTGGTATTAAAGAAGGGCTAGCCCGCTTTTTGGAGCATCTAGGTGAATAATGACATATTAGAGTGGCATATTATCAGCATGAATGTTAGATATAAATACACTTCTTAGGTACTGGAATGTCTTCCTTATTTTCAAGTTGTAAACAGCATTAAAAACACATACATATATAAATAAAATTTTAATTTTACTTTTACACATAAGCACCCACTACAGTCATCAGCAGTTGCACAACCATGAAAACAGGGTATTTTTCCTCAGTTAAAATGTGACTCATATTATGAAAAAAACCAAAACAAAGCAAAAAACACAAGAAACCCCATCTTCATTTCATCATGATGGATGCCCTCAGTTATATGAAAATCTTTTTCAAAAGGTCATCTATAACTGAAGTTTATCCAATACAAGGAAATTAAGACTCCACTATCTGTATTAACACATTATTTTGAGATTCTTGCCAGACGCAAAATAACACCAAGTCATTAAACTTTAAAGGCAGAGAAAAGGCTATGAATGGAGAGCACAAAGGAAGAGATCAGATGAGGCTCCCCAGGCTGACCACAAGGGTGCAAGTGGCTGGGACACACAGAAGTCTTCTACTGCAAATGATTGCCCAAAAATCCAAGGTATAAAAATATTTCTAATCTTCATAGATGCAGACAAAAGAGACAAAAGTCAATGACACAATGAAATCAGGGAGTGCAGTAGTGAAGATGCACACAATCCAACTTTGATATGGTATTTGTGTGACTGAAACAGAAGTTTTATGGGACCTAAATATCTCATATAAGAGCTATCTTACAAAGATTCAAGTGCTTTTTACACTGGATTAAAAGTGAAGAGAAAACCCCACCTGGTTTACAAGCTGTCTGCACTTCAATCTACTGTGTTTTAGAATTTTTCCGAATGGTAACATAAAACCATCAGATATTACAGAAAATAGGATTGAGGTGAGTACCACAGACAACATATCTGGAAACCTCTTCTCTACAGTCTGAAGAACTTACAGCTACAAACTGGTTATTCAACCAAGAACAGGCACCATCTCTGGGAGACACTGGCTCAAGTTCTAACTGCTGACTTGTAGATGAAAATATTTTTTTAGCTTGTTTCCAAATCACCCAGATTAAAAAAGTTGACATAAGACACTACCGGTAAATAAAGATCACTGGGGGAAAAAAAATTTGAAATATTTCAGGGTTTTGAAAAGTTACTATATTATGGTGCAACTGGAAAAAGCCCTCTTGTTTGTTTGGGGTTTCTTTTCTATTAAGTTTCTCAGTAAATCTCAAAGTGGAAACATTGAGTTGTTCCTGCAGTAAGGCATCAACCAAAGGTGACAGACAAAGTAATAGAGTCCCTACTTCCACTCCACCCCAATGTCTGCTGATATCAACACAACCTGTCAGAACATTATGATGCAGTGCATTTCTTAACCAGAAAAATTTCCAAGCATGGCTGTCAAGAGGGTTTCTGCATGCACCATTATGTTTTACTGTGAAGCAAAACAAGAAGATTCTTCTTGTTCGAGATGGCTTGAAAATTACAAACTTGCATTCTTTATGATTAATGCAAAAATTAAAAAAGTAGAAATAAGTATCAATGTTGCATTTATGTACTATTTAATGTAGCTTTCATTTTTTTCAGTTGGGACAGCTAGTTAGAAAAAAAAAGACATCTACATATATCTGCCAAATCTGCAAAACAATGAGGCTATCTGTTGGCTTAGTCTCTGATGTGAACTCTGTCAAAACTGATAAGCTCATTTCAATAAGCGGTAGAACCCAAGAACTGCATTACAGTCCCTCAACTATTTTTCATGCAACATTCAGCTATGGATGTCTGGTATTTTCTCATATCATACAATGGTTTGGGTTGGAAGGCATCTTAAAGGTCATCTAGTTCCAAACCCTCTGTCATGGGCAGGGACACCTTTCATTAAGGCAGGTTGCTCAAAGCCCCATCCAACCTGGCCTTGAACACTCCCAGGAATAGGGCATCCACAATTTCTCTGGACAACTAGTTCCAGTGCCTTCCCATCCACACACTAAAGAATTTCTTCTCAGTATCTAATCTACACCTACCCTCTTTTCAGTTTAAATCCATTTCTCCTTGTCCTGTCACTACATGTCTTTGTAAAGTCTCCCTCGGCTTTCTTGCAGCCCTCTTTAAGTACTGGAAGGCTGCTCTAAGGTCTCCCCACGGCCATCTTTTCTCCAGGCTGAACAGCCCCAACTCTCTCAACCTGTCTTCATAGGAGAGGTGCTCCAGCCCTCTGATCATCTTCATAGTACACATTTCATCTTTGAGAGGAATGGGAAAGGTGGATTTTCCATATTTCCTCACACTAACTGGAACACCATATTGCTTCTGATTCCACTTAACTCCATTGTTCTTTCAGGATGATAAGCCAGTGTGCACTGTGTAGACAGTCAGCTCCTGAAGACACATTACTAGAGCACAGAAGATACTCATCACAGCATTCAGCATACAGAATGTGAGAGATTTCACACAGTTTTGACTGGGAAAGTAGATTTGGACTTTCGTTTAACAGTCTCTTGGCTTAAAAAAAAAAAAGGAATTGAAGTGTGTGCCCTTTATTCACCACTCCACGTCCCTTACTGCTCCCCAAAAATATTCCTAAATACTGTATATTTTTAAAGAGAACAGAACTTAAAAAGAGAGAACCTGAATAGCACAAAGGATATGGTGAAACAGAAAAAGACAACTGTGTCAAGGACTATAAACAATGAATACATTTATAAATTATTTGAGGTGCCCTAGAAAATAACATGCAATAAATAAATGTAATAGCTCAGTAAATCTTAATAACCAGGCACAGTAAAATACTGATTTCTGCCCATGCATGACACAACATAGCCAGTGCTCCCAACTTGGGACATTTTTCAAGCTCTTCACCATTATTATCATCAGGGTGAACAAAAACTACTGCAAAGTTGAAAAAGTCAGTGCTAGGTACCTATTTACTCTTCACCTGTAAAGTTGATGTAAGGTATCCTGTTATTCTTCAGTTATGAAGTTATGCACTATCTTCACAAAGTCTTGACATGCAAGCCTGAGGCTCTGGTAAAAGCTTTTATTTCTGTTCCCAAATTTTAGCAAACCTATGTAACATTGCAAATTCCTACAGTTTTTCTTCCAAGAGCACCCATTACTCAGGTCTGTAAATTACAGCAGCAAATTGAATGCAAAGATTTGGAGTATTTTTAAAAGGTGGTTTACAACTCTGAGATGCACAAACTTACATGATGATCACTCCTCCCAGTCAAAGGAAAATCTGTAAAGCACTCAAAACTTTTTGCATCTTATTTTCATTCAGTTACTCTTCCCAAATGGTTTCATGTTCCAAACGTCTTGTAAGCTGACAAATGCACTTCTCAGGAAGAGATGGAGGACAATAAAGGGGGACAGACCTTTCTATTTGCTGCATTTCTTTACCTTGCTTTCCTTTTGCAATTTACTTTGCCACTGCATTTTTCAATTTCACTATGTTGATACTCACTACAACCTGTACTAACTGTGAGTCATGTACTACCATCAGTCAGAAACAAAACTCCTACTATACACTTCAGGAAGGAAGGAAGACACACTACTCAAACTTCTTTGAAGATCCAGATCACTACTAAAATAATTTCAGTGTACAGGGCACTATTTTAATGAATCTCAAATCACTGTTTCTAAAATAGTACTTTTTATACTGCTTAAAACACATAAAAAATGTCAGTAACATTAATAGAACTTTAGGACTTACATTATCATAACTAGTATCATATAAGTTAGTGAAGTTTTAAGTGGAGATCTGAATCAGAGAAGTGTATTAAAGCAGGATCTTCATTGGTTTATAACATTTCTCATTTATCTTACAAATTTTGTTTCTGAACACCGAGTGCCACAGAATCTGAAAGTCAGTGTTTGCAATTCTACTGTCATTCATTCTCAGGAAATATGAGCCTGACTGACCTGTGCTGCTCATAACCCAACTCAGTATTTTTCCAGTAGACTGTTGTTGGTCTTTCTGTACTTAAGAACAGAACGTATGAGATCAGTATCTCTTCTAAAACGTACAGAATGTACCAAGAGAGGGAACCATAGAGGAAACATAAATATTCAAAGACTGTTTTTTTAAAATTACTGAAATTCAGAGGCACAACAATATTTAAAAGATTTTTTTTAACTACAGTACATCCCCAATATATATATATAAAGCAGCAGCTGAATTTCAACAGAAAGGAAAAGCAAATCCTTGGAGAAACCGCACAAATACTTCAAAGGGTCAAAACACTTATCAAAATTCTTGTCATCAGTGAGAAGAACTGTTTGTCTCTGCAGACAGCTTGTTTATTATACCCCAACTTTTCCTGGAGGATGCTAGGACAACTCCACAAGCTGGAGGCAGAGCAAGAAGTCAGAATTTTAATATTTAATGCAAAATGTATAAGCACAACTGAATAGTCAGTATGCTCCTGCAGACATAGCCAGTAAAAAAGGTGAAAGGCCAGAATAAAAGAGATCCAGCAGCAACAATGTGAAGTGTTCAAGTGCCACTGTTACAAAAGGTTTTAGGAGAAAAAATGCAAATAACTCTGAATAGCCCCTTTGGACTTCACTAATGCTGTTCTTTTTTTTATAAAACTACCCCTACTGCCTGTAGGTGAAAATACAAAACACTACAACAGAGAAATGAGAAGATGATGCTGCAAAGGGTCCATTGAAATTCACCAGAGCTGAGACTCAAACTGGAGCATGCAGGTTGTGCCTGGTATTTCCAGCAGTGCTGAGGGGACAACAGGAATCTGCCCAGAGAACACAGCTTATGGCTGGAATTGATTGGGCTTAACTGGTTGTTTTAACAGCAACCTGCAGGAGTGGAGCACTGCTCAGCCCAGGCCACAGATCTTAGTTCACCTGCCCTCACTCCACACCACCAGTCATCCCTCAGACACCCAGGAGGGAGAGGTACCTTCCCAAATGGAGGTCAAGAAATAGGCAGAGTGATGCAAAGGACACAAAAACTTTCCTGCAGCTATTTTCATCCTTCTTCCCCCTCCCAGGATGCATTTCCTTCTCCCTGAGTCTCAACCTCCAAGCATACATGCCTTGAAAACAAATTTAAAGTAGAATTATCAGGTTTATTTGTGAAAGAAAACATCATCCCTTGCTTTTTTCCCCATAGGAAGCCTGTGGTCCTCAGACAATTTTGAAAGCATAATATCATCACTTTTCCATGTTTCAGTCTTAAAATTATGATCACATGTGGCTTGGCTGCAAAACTCAAACCCCAAACTGTAATTCAGCAGACGTACACTGTGTTCCAGCGACAGGCCTGACCAGGAGAGAAGGTGGGGAAATGCAAGAGCACTGCACCTCCAGCAAGGGTACTCGCAGAAATTAATCTCTTTGGGGCTCCCCTGCTAATCAGTACAGCGAGATAACAGAATTAAATCACCTCACAGAGGAGATTAAGCTGAAGATGGAGTCTTACCTGTTACAGAGTAAACCCAGAGAGACCAGTCTTCTATCATTATCCCTTGCCAGGTGCCCAAATCTCAAAATTTCAATTACCTTCGCAGGTACCAGATGAATTTTTTAACTCTCTACAGGCTAATATATATATATATATATAAAGAAGGACTGGAGATAAACACCTTGTAATATTATATTTTTAATTATTTAATGATATAAAAAAGATTTTTCCTAGCTCACAATTTATCTTTAATGGTTTTGTTTCGTACTGGCCACATTTGCACGACATTTTTATAAAATACTGCAGGATAACTTTCAGCAGATTAAACTCCAAAAATAAATAAACAGAAAATCTTTCTGCAGTACTGTGCCATGAAAAGGATATCTCAAGGTCCATGAATCTTCTATACCTAGCCAAGCAAAGCCATACAGCCAGTGCCACATATTGTGAATTAGTAAAATAAAGAAGTTAACACAATGCATTATGTCCAAAACATCCATCGCATAAGTAATACATGTCAATGTATTACTTCCTGTCCCACTTTAATGGGAGATGTCCCTGCCAGTTGAAACCAGATTATATTTAAGGTCTGTTCCATTTTGTCAGAATTGCTCATTATTGCTATGTCTTCCTTTTACAAAAAGTCAGTTTAACTACATAATGTCCAGTCACAGCGCTTCTAATAAAGTGTTTATATATTGCAAAAGCCTTCAGTCTATTTCTTTTCTGCCGCTACCAGTCATCTGTAATATTTTAATTTAATTAAGCCAACTAAGTCTCTTTAGAACAAATGAAGAGAGGTCAATAAAAACCATCATGTTTTCATTTACATACTCAGTATCTATTCATCAATTTAAGTAAAATAGATCTAAAAATTAAGTTGGTATAGAACCAAGGATGGCACAAAATACATCAAAACACTACATAAAACTCAATTGATTTCAGTATTTCCTAGGCAAAGGAACAAACAACTGAAGAATTATTATTTTCTAAACATACTTTGTGACACACACCTCAACATAAAAATAAGCAAATAATGGAGAAAAATGTTTCATGGATACTATAGATACATACTCTAGGAGTGCTCTAGGGTAACCCTGCTTTGCAGGAAGGTGAGACCAGATGACTCACTGTGGCTCCTTCCAACCTGACCAATTCTGTGAGACTGTGATCCTCTGGCTAAGGGAGTCAAATGGCAGCCAAAAGGATGATTCCCAGAGACCATTTTCATAGAATGTCTGTTTCATGCATTATCTAGAATTGCCACATCTGAAAATGCTTTCATAAGGATGATTTTTTTATTTTGCCCTGAGTGAACCATTTGTCAACGTCACAAAAAAAGTGGCTGCTTCTCTTCCCAGAAACCAATGCTGACCATTAGACACACATTCTTCCCTAACAACTTATTAAGAGAGAAGCTAAATCCAATGCCATAGACTACACTGGGGAAGTTAAAGGATGATCTGCTGTTAATATGTTTTAGAAGAGGTTTTCTTCAAACTCCTGTGCTATATCTTTCTCCTTTTGGCATTTCAGTTAACTAACAATGCTAGTAAATTACGAGGTATGATTTAATTTATTAAGAAGCTGTGATGAAGCAATTTTTTAATTAGAGGTTCATACTTTTAAAGCAAAAATACAAACGAACTCAACCATGGAGCAAGCAGGCAATGCTTGCTAAAGTTTCAACGACTATATTTGATAAATTACATGCTCAAAAGATTTTTTTTTAGAATTTACTTCCTTCACTCCTACCCCTGACAGTACAACACATGGGATCTTGGTATAAGGGCCTGTCTTCACAAACACTGAAATGATTTATTTGTTGATGTTTCAAAGATATTTAATATGTTTTTGTTTTCCCCATACCTGGCAAATCACATGTGTTCCTGTTTGAAAGAAGAAAGACAGGAACAGAAATCCCATATTTGTGCACATGACTGACATTCAACTCTTCCACCCAAGTCTCATGGCAGAAACTCCAGGGCAGGGTCAAATGGGGAAACCCGTGCCAGGACTAGTAGAGTAGCTGTGTATTTTCTAGCCGCAGCAGCAAGTGTGAAACACCTTCCTGTCCAACTTCCAGTAAATGGTAATTAACTTTTTGCAGGCCTAAGTGATCCCAGCATCACCCAAGGCACCCAGATTCCTGTGGGAGCTCTGACCTTTCCACAGTACCCCTCCTCTGACACAGGAAAATGATTACAAACTGCTTAAGCATCTCCCACTCATTGTCTTGACAGCTGGAGACAGTTGAAAAAGAAACTGAAAATCAGCTAGCTAGCCTATGTGGTACTTTTTGATGTCTGTTTTACTCCTCCTTGAAATGAGGCTCGTTTAGGTAAATTTTCTAACAGCTGGTTAGTTCTTCAGCTGTGACAATAAATGTGCAACTACTGTCCTTACCTAACCACTGCCCAGCTGGTGGCTTCCTGCTCAGCTGAGCTGCCCTCTCTGAAGACTGACTGATGGCAGCTATTACCTGGTAAGGTGATTTCTAGGGATGCTGACTTAGCAGGAGGAGGCGGACAGTGAACTAATACCATCAGCAACTGTGGTAGGGAGACTAACAAAAATGGCTACTCAATTTTATGGTATGACAGGGAATAAAAAAACTTCCATGCTGTAATGTCAGACAAAACACAAACACTTTTTACTGTAACAAGTGAGATAATGAAGAAGTATAGCCTCAAGAGCTATTAGATTGAGAATATTAATTTTTTCTCTTTGTCTAGTCCACGCAGTGTTAGTGTTAAGATACACTGATCTCCTGATCACTTCAGTGCTAGCAATGCAGGAGGTGCATCCATTTGTATTGGAGGCACATGCACATTATCATCTGTCTGGACACGAGAGTAGAAAAGTCAGATTAGTGTGGCTAACTGTTCATCTTTTGAGAAACTACCAGCACAGCACCAAAAAGATGCTAATTTGAAACGGATATTAAAACAAGATTCTGACTTTTCTCGGTGAAGTTCATCAGGTCCTTCAAAGACAATGTGTATGGCACACTTTCACATCCAAACATTACAGAGACGTCCATCTATTACCAGGGCATGACAAGAAGGAACAGTCTCCTTACTACCTTTGTCTATTTTAGGGAGATGGAACCAGTCAGAATAGTTTTGTGGTTCTTAAAATTAAAAATTGTTTCAGAGACCCTACACTACCTTGGCACATCAGTTGCACTGTCTGTGGTTCCTTTTTTCATGAACAAAATCACCCTCCTCCCAGCATTTTTGCTTTTTACCTTTATAAGGAAACCTGCTCAGTCACCTTTAAAGCTGTCCTATAATGGCCACTGTTTCCTTACTGTACTTGCAAGCAAAATATTAAAATGTTCAACAATCATGGGATGTTATCCAGTGGGCTGATCTTCACTGAGGTGACCATCTGACAGGCAATTTCTCCTGAAACTGTATAGACCAGCAACAGACTGAAGAGCACTGTTTATATAAAAGCAGGAAGCAAGCACACTTTCCAGTACCAACCTGTGCTATGGCCTGTGACAGACAACCTCCCAGAATGATCAGTCAGCAGTGCAGGACACAGGGGAGGTGAGAGACTTCTGTCTGCTCCATGTCAAGTCATAGTACATGAAAGCCCAGTAGGTGTATCCTCTCTGGTGAAATATATCTGCTCATGATTAGGTCAGAGCAGTGATGGCTCCTGGAGAAGCACTGAAGTGAGTGGACACCACAGTGAAGGGGAAATGCCACACAGGGAGCAGGAGGAGCCAAGACCCAGGTGGAGACCAAAATCCGAGAAAACCAAGCTGAAGAGGAAACAACCTCATCTGCCTCTGGAGAGCAGCAGAGAATAAGTAAAGGCCAGCGAAATTGCCTGTGGGAACATCATGCTTAACTGTATGCATTGAAGTCTGACAGCTGCTGAGAATAAACATAAATCACCTCCTCCATGGGCTCCAAAACCTACCAGACACCATTGGATACTTCTTTACTGGTCTGATACATGGTTTTTGAACATCTGGGTCTAGTGATACTGTGTCTATTGATGCTTAAAATAATCAGAGTATCTTTTGGGCTGCTTTGTTTACATCAAATTTCTGTAACGTTTCTCTGTGGAAAAAGACTGAATTTCTTCAGCATATTACGGGCAGGGTTCATCCAACCCTCTCCTTATGGCTGTCTGCCCAGTGACACTTCTCATGTTACTGGTGCTCCAACGGGGCATCAGAGCTTGTGGAACTGGCACTCTGCAGCAAACCCACAGAGCAGTAAAGTCACATGTACACACCAACATGGAGGAGTATGAGAAAGGGAGAGCCAGTAGTCAGGCAGTACATGATCTGAAATATCACTATGAAGCATGTCAAGTGCTGATATTTGATTTTCAGTGTCACAATTTAAAACTGTACTAAAACTGTACTTGTTACCATAATAATTTCTGATGAAAGTTATCTGAGCACAGCACAGACCTACATGTCTCCCACAACACACTAGTGAATAAACTAAACAATTCATGCATCCTATTACTTTATGCGCTAAGGTTTAATTAATCAATTCCAAAGGCTAAAAAAGCAAGAGGGAATACAACACAACAGAGCAAGGCTAGAAATAATAAGTACTAGCATGGACTACTTTTAATCAGGTCCCGAAAGAAAAGTGAAAATGAGAGGAAATGAAAAGTCATGAATGGAATTTCACAGTTCTGTCATTCATGCAGTAAGTTAAGATGGTGTAAGAGAGGGTGGCATTACAATGAAATCCCCTGCTGTAGCAAGTGGTATAACTCAGTGTCTCAAACTCACAAAACCAAATCCAAATGAAAAAAACAAGACTCTCCAACTCAAAAAAAAAACCCCAAAACCCCAAATCAAAATAAGAAAAACTAGCTCCTGCTCCTGAGAAGCCAATGGAAAACACCTTCTTAACAGATTCCCTGGAAAGGAAAATAATTAAGAATTCTGAAGGAGTCCATGAGAAACACCATTTATATATGCTCTTTTCCTCTCTGCCATGCCTTTTAGTACTAAAAGACAAACTAACTGTGTAAGTGTAAAGCTTTCTTCAAAACTTTACATTTCACATTAAGAGTGCATGCTGCCTTAAACCACAATAGCCACAGCAATCAGCACTCTACTTTAGTCAGTATATCTCTGTGTAAGACTCTGCTCCCAGTTTTATATCACTTTTCCAACATTCAACTATTCAACTTTCAGGATACCTTTCCCCTCTCCGCCCCTCCCGCTTCTCTTCCTTTCTGGCCCCATAAATCTCCTCTTGCTCTCCCAGTTGACCATCTTGTCACCAGATATTCTTCCCTTTACTGCCAGTCACTAGAGATCTTCAAGCTGTCTCCATGCAGCTTCAAGTGGAAAGCAGCAAGATGTGTTTGTATGATGGAGATCCTGCAACAGCAATCCCCTCCAGTTCAGGTTAAGGACCCTCACAATCCAATCAGAGATATTAGTATACTGAAATACTGTGAAAACAATGGCTTCTCTATCAAAAGAGCAGTAGTCAAATTTTCAAAGAAAGCCACCACTGATCTTCTGGACAGGACAGAATCCCAGTATTTGGTCTTTTCAGTCTCATGAGGACTTATAAGAGCAGGTAAAGATTCAAAGCACCAAAGCATGGATGGCAAGTGGCAGCTATATGAAATTTCTCAGCCACTAATTCCCACCTTCTCACTTCCTAGCAGTAATTTTTCAATACCCTTATTAATCCTAATCTCAATCTCAGTTGTTTTAAATGTATCTGTATCCCTGTTGTTTATAGAGTTCATATTCATTCCTTATCACCAGGTGGTAAATTTAAAAAAAAGTGGGTTTAATCTTTTACTTATCTGAACTCAATTAGTTTCTGTTAGCTTCTCATGTCATGGAAGTATTTTATGTGGGTTCACAGTCATTTAAGTTAAAAAGTCTATCAAAGCATCTAGTCACATTTATTGTGCTTGATATAGCATGTGGTGCCATCAAATGTTTGAATCATAGAATCAAAATCATTACACTAACTGCATGGCTCCATTACTAAAAATAATGGGCTGACAAGTTGCAAAGGTCTGTTTCAAGCAGCTTTATAGCTACCATTCATTGTAAGGAGCCTATGTCACAGGCTTGCTGACTGACAGTCAATTATTTCTCTTTCTAATACAGCTGTTGGATCAACAGTGTTTCAAATGGTGGACAGGTTGTCACGAGACTTGCAGCTGTGATATTCATCTGATATTAACACTAACTTACAAATGCTGTAAATTACACTTGCATATGCATTTGCAGATACATGTAATATGCAGAAACATCACTGTTGTTGAGGGAAACCTCTCTTCAAATATCTGCTTCCACAGATGCAGTGACAGCTGTATGAAACACTACTGGAATGGCATTTTGGTGCACTGGAAGGGCCGGCTTCTCCAGATAAAAAGCCCTGAAGTAGTCTTTTTCAGACCAGCATTGTTAAAGACATAATCTGTTCTGACAAATGCTTTAAGAAAAGTATAAATGTCCCCTTTTTCCAATCTGCTTCAATCTTCTTGCTCCTCTTTACCCACACATTGCTCTGTCATATAAATCCATTTCTTCTACGATCAGATGAACATTTGTTTTTCTCAGTGCCAGTCACTAAGGGCTTGATTCTTACTTATAGCCAACAGAAAGGCTTCTGGTGGCTTCAACAGGCACTGAGTGAGCATTAAAATCCTGTAACTGTCATTGAACCTGTTTCTGAGACAAGAAGTTTTGAATACAGGGATGGATACCCTGTAGCCAGATTGAAACACCAGTATGTCACTATATAAAGCACTTCCATTAACACCATTCAGCTGTGGGAACTGAGAGCTGGTTCTCCTTCTGGAAATCAGTAACACACTGTAAAATAGATGCTGGTTTCTGGTTTATTTTCCCAGCAAATAACACATTTGCTTATGCATAGTTTTAATCTTCAATGACTATTAGCTATGTAAAAATCAAGACTAAAGTCAACTATTTTAAAGAAGTACTTATTTACATGTAATTTACAACTTTTTTTTTCCTTCTTTATATATTTATAGAAGATAGATATTATTCAGTACAATCCAGGTAATTTAAAAATAAAGACTCATCCTATTTTTCTCAAATGACACTAAGCTAGATAAGATATACATGCTATTTACCAGTTTTTTGATTTTGAATGTTATGCTTGTACTCTATGTTTAATAAACATTAAATGTTATTTTATTGGATGACAGATTTATAAATGAATCAAGGCCCTTGTTGTTTGTGTCATCAAAGAAAATGAACCAATGGCTAAAATATGATTAAATTTATTAACTAAGGTATGATCAAGAATACTTCCTTCTGCGTAGCAAGCACATAAAAAAAATTGCAACAAATGACACATAATCTAATATACACCTGATTTTCACCTGAAGAAATAACCCTATTCCACTTGTCCTGTGATCATCTCAATTACCAGTTATTCAATTGTGTTCTACCAGACCTGAACTTCACCATCAAGCTATTTATTTTTACTTCAAACAATGGGAATACTTTAACACAGCTGCTACTCATCCTATAGATGAGCTACTTACAAGAAACCAACGATGCTGATTATCTCAGGTGGTAAAGCAAAGCACAATACATCTTAATAACATCTTAATTCCCAGATTTGCACTAAAAATTGTGATTCAGGACAGTCTGAATATATCATAAAGAGAATAAGGGGCTAAAAAAAGGACAAATATTATCTTGCAAACTCAGTAAAGTCAGATTAGGCAAGACTCATATTTTTAAAGAGAAAGTAATTTTGATCCATAATCTTTTTGCAGTAATCCATGTATTAAATGACAATACAATGACACTTTAGCAAATATCCTGAAGAAGGAAAGGAGTTTGCCATCCAATTACCTAACAATCCCGTAGAGCTGCAAAAGGCTGAAAGACATTTGCTACCTTGGCAGAGCAGAAAAATGAGAAGTACAAAACATTCCTCCTAAAAGTACTTAAAAAGCAAAATCACAATCCGTGCACTAATACTCATGACCACACTTAAGATATTCCTTGGAGGATTCTGTAAACCAGATTATCAGATAATAAAGGACCTGGCATCAAGTAGTCAAATACGCTTTTCTTAACAATAATGGGATTTCAATCAATACAATGAAAATAATATAATAAAGGATGAAGTGAAATCAGCATGAAGGGATTACTATTTAAAATAATAGAACAATAAAAAGGCTCAGAAAAAAATCCCACACTTCTGGAATCCTGCTGGAGACAGTATGTGTACTTCTTGTTTCTGTGCCAGCATGCAATTTTTCATTAACCACGCTGAAAAAGCTTCCACATATTAAACAATGTATACAGGGAAAGTATCTTACTATTTTTTAAAAATAAATTATCAGTGAGAATAATGATGCTACAGGTTTACAAAGCATTTAAGAAAATAATGTTTCTGTCCCAATTCCAGTAAAACATTTAGTCAAAGGTTTTAAATGTTGTTTGTAATCTCGGACTGCTTTTGATGGCTTTAGTGCAAGAATCAGTATTTTAAGCTTTTTTATTTTCTGCCCTTTTTTTTTTGGTATTTGCAGCTGTAGACTGGAGTAATATAATATGGAATATTTTGCAAGGATCATCATGTAAGAAGCACCATATTTGTTCTTCAGCTGCAATGAAGACCATGGTGCACATTCTGGATAGATTATGCATATTAGTTAGGGGTTTTGACACTTTTGAAAGACAATGTCAGTCAAAAAAACTCCTTTTGGTAAGGTGTACAATTGTCTTTTCACTACCAGAGAGTCTGAACTCAGAAGTTATCAAGATAAAGTATTTTAGGTCTCTTATAAGTAAATTAGAATATGTCTACTCTATTAATATTTATTTCTTGACTTGTTATATTTGGTAGTTTAAGAGCAACTCCCTGGCCCAAGTCAAAACGATCAGGGTAAATAAAAAAAATTGAGATGATTCCCTTTTCTCACTTCTGTCTCTTTCAGGTAGGCAGATTTCCAAGGGGTGTCTTCAAGGGCCAGGAACCAGAGCCCAAATTTTCTTTGATGTGTGGGTGAATGCAGGGATAGAATGCAGACTCCCTTCTCCTTAAAAAGCAAGCATGAAGAACCATATCTGCTGCAGCTGCAGTCTCTGTGGACAGCAACAGGTCTTTTCCTAATCCTCTGAAGTACCCAAGACATGTTTAGTCAATTCATGACTGATTAACAACAAACCAATCTGGCTCACAAACAAAATGCTATACAACCACAAAGGATTATAAAGGGAAAAGAGGAAAAAGTAAGCCGGTTGTTTACTTCAAAGTGGCTCAAGAGACACTGAAACATTAAGTCTCCCATATCAGAGAATCAGGTACTGATATGGTATAGAACACAAAAAATTAAAGTGATGGTGATGTCATGGTTCTGTCCAATGTTTGTTTTCTTATTCTGTTGTGTGTGATGGAAAATAAACAGACATTATGCTGAGTGAATACAAGAGTTGCTCTGAGAAGACAAGTATTTTGCTGGCTCAAAACCATGTGTATTGAAAAGAGCTCTGGAGAAATGCAAACAAGGCATGGCATAGGGTGTATGATGTGACTTAAATGTGAACTGAGGAATGATGGTGATGAAAGGCATATGTAATTCACTCACGGAAAGGCCTTCCTTGATCTGCATCCAATACCAGAAATCAACTACTTTTCAAGAAAGATGGAAAAAATTTAGAAAGCTTAGGGAAGAGTAAAAAGAACTCTCAGGAAAACAGACAGCAGGATTGAGGGGAGAGTCATCTCATTAATGGATAATAGATTAGACATGTCAATAGTCTTCTTCCAACACAGAAAAGGGGAAAAATCTTTCACTGAAATAGTGAAGTATTTAAGTTTTCAGAATAGAAAGTACAGACAATAACATTCAAAAAAACTTTCAACAGTGAAGACACAGAAACACTGGAATCAGCTCCCTCAGAAAAGCATGGAATCCCCATGCTGCAGTTCATGAAGAAATGGCTAGACAAACATCTGTCTGTGATAACTTAGATGGTGCTTAGGTGTTCAGTATATGTATCGATGACAGGATTTCTGTCTTATTTAAATATCTCAAAATATCTCCAAAAACATCTGATAAAGCAATACAAAGCTAAATCATACATTCTTGAGGAATTAAGTTTCTTTAAAAATAGTAATTAAAATTTTGCAGCATTCCATCCCTGTGGATTACAGGAGGAGGGAAGCAAGTAAAGCCCATAAGGGGTCCTTTTCTAATTTTTGAGCTATGCCTTACCAAACCATCTGTGATAACGTCAAAGAAACAGTATATCATGCAAAAACTGGACAGTTTGGACTTCATTAACAGGAGAAAAAGAAGCAAGTTTGAACCACTGTCCAAAATTTACTTACTCAAAAGCAGGCTTGTGAAACTTGTACTATTCCCAAAAATCTCAGATGCTAGTAAACCCTAACCATACAACAGACTGAATACTCAAGTAACAGATTTAAGCCTTCAAAGACAGGCCCAAAAGCTATTAGCCATTAAAACAAGGCTGACCAACTTAGTTAAGCAAAACTCAATTAATTTACAAAAGGAATTGTGGGTAGAAGATAGCAAAAATAGATTATTTATGGCCTCAGTAGAATATTGTGACATGATGTGAAACAACATTGCTGAAATATTATACATTCTAATGCCGGTTAGAAAACATTCATTTGAAAAGAATTCAAATCAAAATGATATGCTTTTGAAATCTTTTTTGCTCCAATAGATTTCATTACCTAAAGAGAATGCTGTACGACATGAAATGGACAACCTGAAAGGTCAACCAGAAAGACTGTCAAACTTGCTGCACCAACCACAATTTGTTGGGATGTATTTAAAACACATAAGCCTCTCCAAGCAAAGTATTGAATCAAGGCATTTACATTAATGGGCCTTTGACAGACTAATACTCAATTTTCTTATACTAAACAGCAACCACACAACATGAGCACCATTACAAGATATATAGCATATGGATACCATTAAAGCTCGACTATAATGAATACTTGCTCATTTATTTCTCTAAGTAGTACTGCAAGGAATGTAGCAGCAGTCTCACAGGTGTCAGCTGGAAACAGTAGCCTTTCATTGAATTGGCTGAAAGATTGTTCCCTCCTATTAACTTCCTCCTAAAGATGTGTCAGTGTTATAGCAATAAAAGTGTCATTTAACATGAGGTTTAAACCAATGAAGGCAAATTTCTGGAACAAACCTCTCAGCTATCTTGCTAGCCTCTTTTTATTTCCATCTCAACAGGTCTCAAACTACCCCATCATAGTACAAGGCTCGTCTTTATCCCCTGCTATATGGATTCCTAGAGTGACACCCATTTACTACAGCATTTACTGCTGGGGCTTTATTACTGCTTGTTGGCAAACAGTGGATTATTTAATTCAGAGCAACAGACTATTCTGGCAAGTCTTTCAAAATTATATCCTCAGTTATACCCTATCCTCTAAAGCCAGGTCTACTCAGTTAGGTTAAGGTGTACTACAGTAAACAAAGTCTGCTCATTTAAAAGAAGGAAACACAAGGACATTCAGATTTTAATATGACATTAGAATGAGAACACCACTTATTTTGGATGTTGCTTATGTGCATCACTGCACTCAACAGTTCAATGAGAGTCCACTCAGCCCATTGGACTAAGAATTCAAGTTGATTGTTTTTTGCAACATAAAGACATGCTAGTGAGTTCTTACTCCTCCTGGCCCTTACAAAAGTCAGTCTGTAATTACTTGAAGGACAGTCAGAGCAGAAAACAATTATGAATGTATTGCTCATTGGGTTATTCATTCTTAAGGTTGACTTACTAGGCATTAGCTCTCTGCTATAGTAATTCCAAATTATATGGCAATATTAGGGAAAAAACAGCACAGTCAGCCTACACAGCATCGAATAATCACCCTAACACTAGCAGGTTCCAGCAGCAAAAGGAACACTCACATCAAAAGTTCACCCAGCCGTAACACTAATATGATAATGCCATACAGTTTTTTTGAATGCATACAGGATTTTTATCATGAACTCACTGCAAAATGACATAGAGAAAAGAGAAGATACAGATTCTTTGGTAATCTGTATTTCTCCTGATGAAAGACTTTAGGATCTTCTTTTACAGGTTTTTTCTCAATATAAATATCATGTTGGCCATCACAGTAGAAACCCAAAGAGACAGGATCAGTTTTCAAAGTTATATGTATATGCAACTCATCAGCAATCAGGAGATTAAACAAAAAAAGCTAAAAGTTTTCCTTAAAAAGGAAAACAAAAAAAGAAAGAATATATTAAAAGCCAAACTATCTCTCTAAATTGGACAGAAAAATTGTGCAGTTAACATTCCATACCTTTTACTACTATGAGGAAAAGCCTCAGATAGCTACAAAAAGCCCTGAGGCATTCACATACATGATTGAATTTGGTTTTGGAGGAGCTCTTGGTCTATACTCCTCATGTCAGTTCTGCAACCATCCATTTTGTCAGCACAGCTGAATGAGTTACAGCACTGGATATCATTTAAGATTACATTTTATCCTGCATATCTACAAACAAATTCGTTAATGTGCACTCTTTGTCAGTAGTAATATCTTGTAGTACATAAAAGCACCAAAAAAAAAAAAAAGAGTCCAGCTGATCTAACTGGCAGTTACAGTGTGATCAAACTGATTTACAGTACTGGAATGCCTAATCCACCACAGAATGACTCCAAAGAATACAGAAGACACTTTAAAAAAATCTCTTTCTGCAAACAGCTTCACATCATGTAACTACTCTTATTTTGCCATGTGCAAACTGAGCTTTATTACCACAAATGCTCATGAAAATTGTGTTACATTGGTGCCTGTGGAGAAAATAGTTAGCAAATGGCTAGTTATTATAGAACAGTCAAATCTTTTCATTTCTGCTTAAAATCTTTGATTTGTCTGGCTCTGCTCAGATTGAGCTGGATCAAAAGACACAGAAGGCTTTGATTTACTCAGGTATCTAAGACCAAGAGAGCAAGCAGGTCAATGGTGCCCAGCAAATACCCACTTTTAGGCACTTTCATGTTTATCCCATAAACCACAACACAGCAACTGGGGAAGACTGGGAGAAACACTTCAGAAGTTCATCTCCCGAGCTGAACTAACCTGCTAATGAAGACACCTATATTGATTCCTTGATCTTAATTATTCACAAGCCCTTAGGCATAACATATCCACCATTCACCTATCAATCAGACTGATTTAAACTCTCTAGCTAATACTGTCTTGGAAAGGAAGAAATAACCTAAGGAACTGAGAAGTAAAAAACCTTAGCTTAATTCTCCTCTAGCTGAGAAGCTTCAAACCCATGCCTGTTAAATTCCTGGAAAATACCTTAAGTACTAGGCAAGACACTGTTCTGGAAAAGGCTGTCTATCTTTTCTTCTGTTGAAATTGTGCCACAAAACAACTGAAAAGACAGATTCACTGGACTGATAACTCCTGGCTTTTGGTCTCCCAGAACACCTTCTCTAATGCATTCCTAATGAAAACTTAAACAACAACGAGAGAAGCAAACTCCCCACAAGTCTTACGTAAATAAAGCAGGTTGTTTTAACCATCTGTTCACCAACAATGTAAGGATAATGAATAGTTTTAGACAGTTTTCAGCATCTGATCTATAGACGTTTTGTCCTTTTTCCTTTTCAGTTGTTAAAAATAAGATTAAATATAAACCTTATTGACAAGATTACAATACTTGAGTATTTCAGTAGATCAGATTTGATAGCAGCAAAAGCAGGCAGTCTGCTAAAGAACATTTTCTATTATCAATTCCACTGCTAGGATCCTAGTTGTGGTTTTTATTCTGTACCATTTGATTTCCTACTAGACAAGAGGAGCTGAGCATGGGGTTATCCACAATAACCTTCACACTTCAAAAAAAAGAAGGCAAAAAGGGCAAGAATGCTCCCTCCCCCATCCCCAAGTCACCTTGTCATGCTAATTAAATACACCTAGGTAAATTCTATTGCATTTCTGAAAGGCATTTAGGGATAGGTTATGAAAAATGCAAACTAGTATGACCATTACAGTAATTGCACTAGTTAAATTTATTAATTTGTCAAAATTAAGTCAATAAGAGTTTTAGTAATGCCATTATACTACTTGATTAGTTTTGAAAGTGATTATCCTAAGAACTCCATTTAATTGGAAGCATCTCAATTTACAGGATACATTAAATTCTCAGTAGCATCTTAAGATGATTCAACATATGCAGGTCAATTACCAGTAATCACTGTTTTATACAACTGCTTCAGAAGAAACTTCAGTACAGCACAGAAAAAGAATAAAAGGAGGTTCTAAAAAATACAACTGAACCCCAGTTCTGAAGGATACAACTGAAATTCAGCACACGTTATTATGGTAAAAGGCCCTACGTAATATCTAAGTTGTTAAAACTGTTCTGAAGTGGTAAAGGTTATAAAAATCTGAGCAAAGATTAAAGAACAGTTGTCTACCTTAAAATGGATGATGATAATTTGTCAGGACTGCCAAATTACTGAATCGCACTAACTGCACTCATGCCCAGCTGCACATTAATTACCAGATTAGAAAGTTATAATTAATTTTCTTAATATCACTACACTGCTTTTCTTCCTTGAGTTAATAAAAACAGATTGCAATCAATCTTTGTTAATTCATGCTGCAGAACAGAGATGCTGTAGCTATTTCTATATGTGAAAAACACTGCATGCATAGTTCTTGGGGTAATACTCTGCCTAGAAACTCTATCTTCTGACATTTTAATGAAGTGTTGTAATAGGGCAAATAAATTATAAATTATAATTTGACTTGGTATAGTTAGCAGAGAAACTACATAAGCTTAAAAATGAATTTTTAAAGAATCTTCTTAATGACAAAATTTAGAAGTGGATACTGTATTTCAACATATTTTGACCTGGAAAAGAGGGTTTACTCATAGTTGTACTGTTGAAAGCCTTCACTGCTGAGACTTTTAAAATTTCTTCATCAGCTGACTTCATCATTAGAAACCATCAAAAGTCTTCCAGTCCTGTCTGGCATTTCCAGAGCACATATTGTAAGACATTTTAAGAACTAGCAAAAGAAAACAATTTTACAGAGATACAGACTACAGTACATCAGAGGTCTCATCAAGAGCATTCATTTACAAATACAGCAAAGATAATTAATGCAGCATTCAAGCAGCATACACTTTTCTGTGTCCATATCTGCATTAGTATAAAAAGGTGTTTTTATAAGATGGAAGCATTTATTCAAGAGTTGCCATGTGAAGAAAGGAAAAATGAGTAAAATCAATGTGCCTTTTTTTCATTTTCCATTATGCCCAAAAGATGTTTTATTTCTCCAGCCTCATTACTACTTACATTTTTTTCCCTCTCCTCACTTCTCTTCCTTTGTAAAAGATAAGAATGAGTGTAGAAATATAAGAATTATAACATCATGGCTTCCAAAAACTCGTAACCTATTCTGTTTTGAACTCTTCACATGGTCAGCTCAGGTGTCAGAAAGGGAAGAGTGAATGTCAGTAACAAATGAAGGTTCAAACTATTTTTAGTTTGGGTGTTTGTAGTCTTTAATGTTTTTAAAGTCTTTCAGGGGATGGTAAAGAACAAGGTATTGTGTATTTGTGAAAGACTGGAGATAAGGGATTTTAAGAGAATATACAACCTTCAGCAGCAAAGCCAAGCATAATCTTTTTGCTATATATCTTTTCTTCCAAACTTTCCTTTAAGAAGCCCAATCTGCCTTACACTGCTAAATACTATATGTCTTTTATATATATCTACACACACATATATATATATAAACATGTATATACATGTGTTGAGGTATACACACACACACACGCTCCCCCCTCCCCCCACCACTGTATACCAAAACACACATAAGCTTGATTATCACTCTTTCCAGAATATTTAAATACTTCAATGCATTTAAGACTTTGAGGAACAATGTATTAGATTATAATGCACTAAGAGAAGTAGGATTTATGGATCAACTCTTCCATAAAGCATTGTACCTTAAAGCAGCAACTCTAGTATATCGCCTGTTTGGGGTACTGCAGAGAGGCAGAGAAGCAAAGCAGATCAACTAGATGACCTCAAGAACATGAGGGACAGAATGAGGGAAGGAGGTAAAGAAGGAAGGATGGCAGGAGATAGGGAAGAAAGGAAGGGAACGAAGAGAAAAACAGTCAGACCAGAAGTCTCAGAAGATATATGTGGGACAATATCAAGTACAGTTCCCAAATATTAATTTTCATGAGCTATGGAACAGAAACATCTGAAAAAGTACTCTGAGGCAACCCATTGATCTGGAAAATGCAATGCATCCAGGATTCAGGTTCCTGTCATGTGGGGCAAGAATCACATAATCACAGCAGAGAAAACGCCTATCAGAGCTGAAAATGATCAGTGCGGTGCTTCTTCTCCAAAATAAATATGGATTAGAGGAGGGCAGCAAGCATGGAAGAGGACTAGCAGGGTTAGAAAATACATAACACAGGGCAAGATCAAAGAGAGATTGCAGCAGTTTTGATTTACAAAAAACACACCACTAAAAGGCACCAGATGATCTCAGAACCTTTAAATAAGAACTTGCCACTAAATTAAGGATTCAATTGAGACACTATGAGAAACGGTGTAGCTGTTTTCCAACCAAAACCTGCCTTGTTATATTGGCCAATGCCTAGATAACAAAAATTAACAAGCACAGAACTACAGGTATCTGTATTTAATGCTGAAATTATTGTTTAAAAACAATTATGTGTTCTACATTCAGCTGGTCATGAAGTGTGTGTGTGTATACTGCAATACATGAAGCTGGTCATAAAGCTGAGGAAGTCCAAGTAATGATCAGCACTTACACAAGCAAGGAACAAAATAATACTTCCATCATTTTAAGATTCCTGAAAAGAAAGAAAACTCTGCAATTCCCAAATACTAACCATAACCGAACAATTAACAAATAATAAAATTTTGTTTCTGTTAAAATCTAAGGCAAAAAATCTGAGTGAACGTTATTCTGATACAACAGACGGATTTTTAGAGGGGAAAAAATAACCTATTTTATGCTGATTTGTTATTTTAAGGTCAATCTAAAAGATTAAATAGGAAACTCTACTGCAAGAATATCTGATGGATATCCAATGAATTTCAGAAGAACAAAAGATGCCATAAGCAGTTATGATGAGTCAGCTTAAAATTAAATGTGCTTATAAAAACGGCATAACACACACCCATCAGCATTGATATGATGAAACTGAAAAACACAAAATTCAAGTTTCACAGTATTAATAGGATTATGAAGTGCTATAAAGAGAAGATGAAAATTCGGATAAGTAAAACTGTTATTTGTGATAGATATGATGCATAGGAACTGTATCAGTTACAGGCAGGTTTCAGCTGGCCAGATGTGAGGTTATAGTTTAGAGAAGGTTACAGAGAGAGCTTCTCATATCAGCATTAATGGGAAACCATAAAATGACAAACATAGATTTACCAATACATACATAAATCTATGCATTTATCTGCAATGAAAGATGTACTTTGAGAAGTATTGAAGGGAATTGCTTTTTTTTCAGCTAGGAAAAAATGTAGCATTCTGTGAAGATAAGAGCAGAATCTCTTCTCAGTAATGATTTCTGAAAAAACATAGTTAACAATTCTTGCTCACACTCATCATTTTAGGACAGTAAGAATACAAACATCAGTTAGCTATTTAAACTACTGCTTATTTTAGAACCTAAAATAGTCCTTACTTTTGATACTAAGGAAAAAACCTCGTTTCTCTGGTCTTGTAATGCTGAACAGGTATCGTACTCTTAGACCAACAATTTACTCAGACAATCAAAGTACAGTGCTTGGTCGATCTCAATCCTATTATCTACTAAGTCATAAAGATGCTTAAACCACAGTAGGAAAAAATCCCAGATAACCCCATACAACTTTTAATTCTGAAATTATTATTTAAGAATGACCTGCTCAATCTGAGAATTTAGCCAGGTAGAAGTATCAAGATAATTTCAGCTAAAATACAAAAGCAAAGCACTTTGTAAATTACTTCTCTCCCCTTCTCATAGTTATTTCAAGAGTTCCCTAATGAGAAATGAGTGATGGATTTTCCAGGGAAACAATTTATAAGTGCCTTTATAATTTGCCAGTTAGAAATTTTTTAGGTGTAACAATCCCAACACAACTATCATTTTCAGATGATGTGTTTTCTTGAGGTGACTTGAATTACAGTGGAAGTGACTCAGAAGTACTTGTGCTCATTTTATTTATGCAACGAAACCTGAAATCTGTAGGAATTGATTCCCTTCCCTATGAAAGAAGCCTCTTCCAACAGTCACATTTTGTCTAAGATTATCATTTACTATTCTATTACAATTTACTATAATTTTAATCTATCCATATTAGGACATACATGATGCAAGCAATTGAAAGTGAAATGATCTTTAACCAGTGCAAAGATTAATATGCCTACACTCAGGTGTTGGCGTCCCCTGCACAGTCAATAAGGCCAAGGAAAAGCAGCTCAGCTGGCCAGGCACTGGATGCTTGATTTCAGGAAAGGATAACTGCTCCTCAAGCTACATCATAATGCCTTTGCAGTGTCCCAAATGTACAGTAGGAGCTTGTTCCTACTGTACTGGTCTCTCATACAAATGTGTCTCATCTGGAATTGAGCCTCAACCTGCACATCTTTACAAACAACTCCAACTCTTGAGTATGTTTGGCAATTCAGTGCTAAGCTTTCCCTTCCAGCTCCTAGAACATGGGAAGGTACTGTATAGGTGTAAGAGATCTCTGGAAGTGATGCCTTAGGGTTTTCATGAATTTGTAGATTTTTATACGTCTAGGTAGTTTCTCACATATAGAGTGGCTTGCAAGCTGTCTTAAGGGTCAGATAATAGCTGGAACACCATGCCTGGAAAACATCTACCAGAGCTAAGACAATTCGATACCATGTCAGTCAAAACAAGTAAGCAAAGCCCAGCAACCTTGGAGAAGCTCCAATAAGGGAAAGTGGCATGAAGTAAGGGGTCTTAAGACCTCCAATCAATTCTAGGAGAGGCGTGCCATGAGGTGGAACCAAGGGAAGTTCTGGGCATGGCCATATCTTAGATTGGATACAACCTTTAGATATGATAATTGAGTAGGGTTATAAAATTAGTATGCTGCCACGTAGACGAGGCTTCTACTTTCTCCAGCTCCTATACTTTGTTGACATTTCTCTC
>WBMV01002990.1:121301-207394 GCA_013396655.1 Campylorhamphus procurvoides
GCAGCACAGAATCTTATACTCAGAAGTTTATTCCTGATTGATCGAACAGACTAACAACAATCTGGGTTCTTCTCTGTATTTCACAACAGGCCATCATTCCATTAACACAAGCCCCATACAGCTTCCTTTTTAGTAGTTATAGGGGTAAAAAATAAATAGGTACAGTAAAAAGATTACTTGATCCTGCAAACTTGATGCAAGGCTGGATACTCATTAAGCTCACTTAACTCACTAAGAGAGTTGTAAGTTCAGATTTTTTTATGTCTATAAACCTGAGAGGTAAATTACAAAAATACACATGCAATCCAATTTTCAGTCAAAAATTACTTGAAGTTTTTAAAGAGAAAAGGAAACGACAATTTTAGCATGGAGAAGCCTGACTGTCACAGCTCACTGAGAAGAAAAATACAGGATCACGAATGAGTGGTATTTTAAGAAATTGCTATATAGTTGGTGTTTTCGAAGTACTGAAGATGAAAATAGCTTAAAAAAAAAAGGATTTGTGTGAGGGAGAAAAATAAGTAAGCAAATAAATAAATAAAAGTGGCTTTGCCAGCTTGTGCTCTTCATCCCCAAAAATAAGGCTTAAACCTGTCTGTCAACCCACTACCGCTTTATATACTTCTCCTACTGCAGCCTCTCTTTGTACTGGCATTTTTAGCCAGAATAGACAGAAAGTGCTATGCAACACTGGTTACTTAAATAAAAGGAACTTCAAATTTGGCAGTACAAGCAGAAGTGAAAAACAGATGCTGCAAATGAAGATACAGAGAATACCAACAACATCAGAAATATGGAAGTGCAACAGAAACTTTAGAAAGAAAGAAAAGAAAATCCCAGTACAAACAACCGATCTAATTACTGAAAATGTACTTTAGAGACCAGTGGAAATTTTACAAGCAAACACACTCTAGAACTGGCAAGTAATTTTAGCTGTACAATGAACTTTTTATTATATTTGATAATTAGGGTTCCACAAATAAGACAGTAAGTGTCCCACAGTCACTAAGTGGCGAGGAAAGAAGCAAGATGAAGAAACACAGTGGAGAACATAAAAAGAACAAGACCTCAGGTGCATATACCTTTGGTATGTAAGCACATATATATGTCAGACAAAAGTACACATATATATATATATGTTTACACACAGGGGCATGCAAGGAGAGAGCATGTCTGTCTGACGATACAAGATGAGCAGAGAAAAACTATTTTGTGAAGGACATTTGCATAGTGAAACAAATATCCAGTTCATCTGTTAATCCAAAAATAGTAATTTAAAAATAACCACTGACTCCCATAATCTATTGTGAGTATTCTCCAATTTGAAGCGTAAATCAAAATAAAATCAAATAAAATACTAATCAGAAATGAGGCATACTAGATCCCTAATATATGCAGGCTTCGGTAGCTTAGCATTTCCTAAGCCTGGATGACAGCATATTTGTTTACTCACAGTATTATGGAAGAGTCATCTATTGAAGGTCAAACTTAGGCAGATGTGCATGGATTCAGAATGAATAACCAAGAAGACAGCATTTAATGTAAATTTTTCTGCTACAGCAAAGGAAATTATTTCAGCAAAGATCCTCTTCCACTTTTGTGCCAGATAAGAAATGAATCCCTTTTGCATTACCACCTTGCAGTGTTTGTGGCTGACATTTGTACTGCCTCATAAAAGTTGTTGTGAGAAGGTAGGAATAGAACCATAAAGATCTACCACACAGTTTGACCTATATGAAAAAAACCCTTTGATTTATTTAGTAGATAAGCAGGGGTTTAAATAAAAGACAATTTTTTAGCCTGAATACCTTAAATATGCTTATATATACACCATGTAGAGCCAGGTACTGTTGTGTTGCAATTTCAAATGTAGGCTAGAGTTTTGTATTCAGAAGTTTTTCTAACAGCTTAAAAACAAATAACCAACACACCTCAAGCTGTTGTACTATTGAACTTGTGCAGAACTCATTAAAGCCTGTTGAGAAGAAATTATTAGCATGCATGTAATTAACCAGTCAAAGTCCAAGAATCATCACCAGGCAGCAGTTAATCAGCTCTTTCAATTATGAGACATTTCAGGAGTTGCTAATTCACTGCTGCTCCAGCACACAGATGTGCTTTCTTTGCCTTCTACCTCACTGCTGTTTGAAAGGAAGGTGGAAGAAAAGCCTGTCTGAACTGACATGCCAGTGGTTTCTGTAGGACTGGCTCTGAGCAGTTTAGTGTGAAACCTCAAGCAAACACAGCCAATCAACCAACATGTCAATATATGTCCCACTCTGGGGAAAAGGTGTGCTCATAAATACAGATCAAGCAGAGAACAGTGGAAGATGCTGACTGCCAAGGAGGGAAGCATCCAAAAAACCCACACCACCAACACAGGCACATGCGAAATTCCTCCTGATTCACTTTCTTGTGATGAGTGATGCTGGGGATTATTTGCAGCATGAAGAAAGCTCATGTGTCCTTACATATACACTCCTTGGGAGAGGGTACAGTGAGTCACTTGTAGCAGGCATTACTCTTGTTTCTTGATATGAATGACACACTGATGCTACATTTGAGAACAGATTAAAGTGGCTAGAAAACTTATCTTTCAGAGTAGCACATGCCCTTTTGCTCTTACCCTTCCTAAAACAACAGTCGAAGCACTTAAGGACCACAGTGATTAGCAACATGCTAACTGACAAAAATGCAGTTGTGAGATGTTATTTCTATACGTGCTATTGTGTGTACAACATATATCCATTTAAATTTCCCAATTTAAACTGTAGAAACAAACGGACAAAAACTGTACAGCAATTGTAAGAGTTCTGGGGTAAAGATAGGTTAAACATAATTTTTCATATGTTCTAGTCGCCAAAAAGCAGTAGTTTTACCTCTTGATATTAAGCAATGCCCAAGGAATCCCAGTGGGAGTGTTGAAAGCAGGTAGCAATTTCTCTCCAAGTTCCACGGCCTTTTTTCGGAAAATCTGGAAGTTAAAAAGAAACCAAGTGTTGGAAAAGGCATTGTTGCTCTAACTAAATTAATTTAAATAATACCATTATTGAACATATGGTACAAGCCATCTTAGCACAATGAAGCATCCCTGCTCTTTTAGAATGACGTCAAAGGAATGAAGCAGCACGACCTGTTTTCCATTACAGCTGATAACAAGAGAACTCACACAGCACGATCACGTGGTGACAATGGCCAGATCACCTGCCTCTGGCATGATCACCACCCAACCACAGCCCACCAGTGCAGCCAGACCCGCTCTGGATGTCACAGAGCAGCTTATGCACTCATGGCAGCCCCCGCCATGTACAGGGTAGGGGCCATGAGCCAGGTATGGTGCTGCACCCAGGCTGGCTGGCTGGCAGCTCCCTGCCCCGAGCAGTGGGGACAGACACAGAGAGAACGCCTTTACTTTTGGTGAGGTTTGTTAACAGCAGCTCAGCACGCTGTGGGAGCTGGGGCTGCATCACCACGTACCTGCTGTACTGCCAATCTGCTGCACAGGCAATCTGTGACACAAACACCCACACACACCACTGACAAAAAATAATAAAATTTTGCAGCATTACAGTCTTTATGGACTCAGCTGGCTTATGCCCAGAGAGTGTCAATGTCACAATCAATCAAAACATTAGAATATACCCCTGCAGACAAAACTGAGACTTAACTGATATTTAGCATCTAAAGAGTTTCAGCTTTCATTTTAAAAACGTGAAGTACAAAGAACCCAAATGCTTAACATATGCTCACAAGAATGACAAACAATTTAACAAGAGGAACTTTTATGAGTTAAAAAGCTGGAACAAAGAGGATTTTGCTTTCCTTCGACTGCCAGCTCAGCTCAGGTTACACTAATCTGACTTTTTGAGCACTGAGTGCTCTACTAAGAGAGTTTTTAATTAGAGGCAATATTGTTCCAACTTAAATATAGAAACCTATTTAGTTATTTCAATATGACAATGTCCAAGGCCTATTTCCTTGGAATTACACTGGGATCTTGCGCAACACTGAAAGGGATTATCCCAGGTGTAGTAGTCAAAATAGCAAAGTCACCTTCATTGTTCTCTCTTTCTAATAATGGCTCCTTTCAATTAATTTTTTCTCCTCAGACAGAATTATGATGAATTTATATTTATTTACGCATTAGAAATCAACTTGTACATCCGATACATCTTGTGGTGTAGCCATACATATATGTTTATGTGAATATATAAAGATATTTGCTGGTCAAAACAAGGTTATGAAGAAGTTTCTTTCCACACAAATAAAATACAATTTATAAAATCCCACTTTCTAAGAGCCACATAAGGTTTTTATTATTGAAAATATACGATCAGGAGTGAATATAAAATTCTGGGATAATCATGTTACCATAAAGAAGCTCCAAACTATCCCACCCTGCAGTTTCTTTGTATGATACATATCTCAAGATTTAGAATTACAGCACAAGATATTTTGAGGGAGGTTAAGTAATTTCAAAGCCAAATTACAGCTGGAGTCAGAAAACTCTCTCATGTAGATTGCATGTGAGTGCTGGGAGAAACTTGAAGTAAAGCAGCACAGAAAACTATCTGCTTGGAAATCCCTTCATAATCCATGACATTTCTGACTTCCCAGTTTACCAATTGCATGGATTCTTATGAGAATTAGTTATGGATTTGTGATCTTTATCCAGCACATAATTCAGTCTCCCCAAGGGTTAAAACCTTGATGAACACTCAGAAAGAGTTAGTGCAGAACAAAATTACCTCTTAGCAGATTTCCCTGAGAGGAGCAAGTGGCAGTAACCCAGGAGGACCACCAAGCTTTTCCCTCATTATACTATGCAGCCACCTTTTTCACCTTGGTTTGTTGAAGCCAAACCTATCCTTTGCTTTTTTATCACAAGAGAGTCCTCCCTCAGCCTTTTACAACATATGGTGAGATCAGCTCCTCAGCCTACCGCAGCACCTCTGCTCTGAAACACTGAACAACTGACAGGAGAGTGTCTACAATGATCCTTCTAAGCAGTGGGCACACCAAGACCCAGAATTTCTTTGGAAGCATGTGTTGCACAGCATAAAACCCTACGTTTTGCTGTATGTAAAAGGGCTACATAGATATCTCAGCAAATGTGGTTAAAGGTGCCATATGTATTCTTTTTTGATGGGCATGTAATGACAAGAAGAGATCTCTTTTGAAACACACACACACGCACATACTTAAACACAACAGAAAGGCTCAGTAACTGCTTTGCCTTACAGGCTGTATTAATCCTCCATCATTAAAGAGATTACATGCGAGCTCAGAAAGAGGTCTATTATAATAAATGCTTCTGGACAAAAATGTGACATTTCAGTATCTTATTTAAAGGTTTGATGTACAGCAGTAATCCTTTTCTTTCAAATATTTCTACCCACTCCCATATTTTTTAAATTCTACTGTATTTATTTTATAAATTAACAACACAAATGCTTTCAAAATAAAAATTGCCTACTTTACAGAAATGTCACAAACAATGGTTATCAAAAAATAAACACATCCCATACAAAGAGTTAAGGAAGCAGTGTTCCACATACAGATATAGAGGAAAAATGTAAGTCATTCCTGCTAAAAACAGTGCCCTGAACACCAACAATAGAATACAGTGAAGCCAAGGATTCTAACTTCTTTCTTGTTCAAAATGCACGTCTTCCAATGTAGTAAACAATTTTTCTAGTAGGCAATGAGGAAAAAATAATTTAAAAATATTTTTAGGTTATCACACAATTTTGGAACAAGTGCCAAGGTGAAGATGCACTTCTTATTTACATGAGAATTTCACCTAACGCATGCTAGAGATTTTTTCCTTCCCCTTCCAAAGTTTAAAATAAAAGTCAACTATGGACATTATACAATTTTTTCTCTAGGTCTAATTTAACATGGCTGAATAACTGACTGCTAAATCACTATCTATTAAGTAGCATAGTATAGACGAGCTCCATGCAGTAAAATTATACTCTTTCAGCGCAGGTAAAAGGAGGAGGATTAATAAAGGAACCACTTTATTTCTCAAGTTGCAGCTTTAACAGTCAGGAAAAAATAAGAAGAAAATCAGGTTCTGCAATTATTTCACACCATTCACAATGTTCACTATTTTTCTTCTGCAGGAACTTCTAGTATTGGACAAGAAGTAAATATTGTACAGGGCATGGTATTTTTTTGAATAATAAAAGTAAGCAACAGAAACTTCTACTTATTATCTCTACTTATGACATGAATGTCAACTTTTTGCCAAGCCCTGAACCTCCTTCACTATCATTCATTAAAGTAATATTTTGGTAAGCACAAAAGATAACAGCTGTGCTGAGAAGCACAACAGAGTACAAAAACAAGACACATATATAATAAAGGAAAGTATCTACAGCAAAATTTCCCCTTCACCCCATGCTTAGTTTAAATATTTACCTACAAGTCTAAAAGTCTACAAACAACTCCCAAGGCCTCCATCAGTCTCTCCAAGCCTGCATACTTTTTAAAGAAGAGGTAGCGTGGAGTTATTTACCTGATATATTGGCAGTCCCTTCATTAGGTGATGCATAGAGTAAGCCACACTGTCATCAAACCCTTCTTTTAAATTAAGGATTCAGAGGAAAGTACTACAAAACCAGTCAGAAATATAAGATCAGTATATAACACTATAAAGTTTGTCAGGAAATTCAGCATTTCTCTTTAACCAAATTTTTACCAGCAGTCAGACCTTGGGTGTGAGATAATTCTCTTTTTAAACCGTAAAGTATTACTAATATTTTTAAAGGTGTAAGACTGATTCTCGCTGTGTGAAGGTCCTGTGTAAGACAGACTCCTCCATGAAATAAGCATGGATGCCTCTGTAGTTCTATTCAAAATCAGCACTGCAGCCCTACTCAAAATTAGCAAGAAAGCAAATTAGATACTTACTGTAATCATACAATAGATTGCATAGAAGACAGAATTACCACATTTTCAATTGCAATCTCTGTTTATATTAGTAAGCTGTGAGTTGTTAAAATAAGCTCAGAGCTAATAAAGCAGCACCTTCATCGTCCTTTGAGTTGCCAATCTGGAGTGCCTTACAAGCACAAAAGTCACTCCAAACCATCACCATTACTCCAAGACAGCAATTCCTTGAACAACATTTGAGTAAGTAGCAATATGCAAACAAGAAATCCACCTCACTGCTGCACACACTCGGCTTTCCTCTTACTGTTTGTTCATTCGACAGGCAATGCACATACTAAGCAATGGAAAAAACATAATTTTCTCACTCATTAGCTATTCTTAATAAGTATTTTTGGTCTTTGTAAGAGAGAACAAACTAACTAACTATGAGACCATACACCCAGAACTGTGATGCTCTTGTTAGAACACCCCATGACACAGTGAATCAGATCTTGCAGACTCTCCTATCCATTAACAAACCTTATTAGGGAAAACAGTGTTCCGACAGAGAAATGAGGATCTGCCTGAAAAGATGCAACTGCAGGGCTAAGACCAGACCTGTCGTCTGGTGAGCACTGACTCTCATTATAGTGCAAGAATGTTATTTCCTCGGGATAAACAAAAATGTTTCCTCTGGCTGGAATGACAAATCCCTTTGAAAATGTTAGATTACCTCATTGTAGATTTAATTGCCGTTTCTAATCAGGAAGAAAAGAAAACACAGGGAACATCTTAGCATTGTGTAGAAGGCACGTCTAATTAAAAAAGAACGTAACATGGTACAGTATAATAAATTAAAGAACAGACAGACTTCTGCCTTAAAAAGCCCTCCATGCGAAGGAAACTAGAAGTTAAAATTTAACACCAAATCAAGTAATACTATTTTTTTTTTCAATTGACAAAGACATTTTCTCAACATTTCTAATTCTGTCAAATTAAGCATTTCTCATTTTTGTTTTTGTATTTACAGATAGAAACTGATAAGGCACTAAGTAAGATTTATTGCTTTCTTTCCTGTACCCGACTGCATTTCCCAGTAGGGTAAGGAATGAATATTTCAGTGCAAAAGCAGAAAACGAGAGCAGAAAAATGAACAGGGACAAGCTGCTCTGTTGCTCTTCAGAACACTGAATAGAAATCCTTCCAGTGTAACAAATATTGTTTTGGGTTCAAAGGGATCTGCTAACAAAACAACTCCCTCAGAAGAACTTGTTCTAATACCTTCTTTACTAAAAGACAATTCAGCATTTTTGCTATATTTACATTTTTCTTATTTTTACAATGAAAGATTAGAAATGCTACAAAAATTGCAGTACTCCACCCGACACACCAGAATACTTGAATTAGTGTAAGTTGAATTCTGCCACTATTTGCAATACCAAGTGATACCACACCAAAGTGCCGTATTACTTGAAAACATTTCCTACAATACATTTTCAGTGCTCATGACACCTGGGTAAGTTATCCAGATGCTGGCATTAATTCAGCAGCAATTACAGCTTTACAATTACTGTCACCTTGACATTAGCAGGTGGCTTTGAGTTTAATTTCATTCAGTCCTCACTCCTGGCTGAGCCAAGTCAGTTATGAATTTTCTGTGCTAAAAGGTGAGGAGACAGTTAATAACACTTCTGGAAACATTTCTCTAATGAGAAATGTCAGTGTGCTAACAAGTACCAACAGAAGAAGCCAAATGGACTTCACTGAGGACTTCACAGCTCTAGGAATATTTTGTACACCCAGATCCAGAAGTGTCAGGAGTGTGTTTTGAGCAATTTCCCCAGGAAAGAGACTGTGTTCAAGATCAACTCACTAGCTCTGGGCCAACCCTGCTCCTGCTGGACTTGAGCGTGTGAATCCCCACACTAACACATGAGCCCCCCTCCAGCCCAGGGCTGCACCCAACCTCAAGTCTTTCTACCAGCATCAGAAGAGGAGGACAGTGCATTAAAAACAAGTGGCTTCACTTGAGGCTACACGTATAGTGGTCAAAGACTAGCCAGAACAATTAACACAATGGCACATGATGACACCAGTCAGCATCCTGTTCTTCACCATTCTGAGTTTTGGGAAGACTCGTCAGTTTGCAAGCATAGCACTAATACAAAGTACCTTCATCCAAAGCTGATACGCCTCCTCTCAGTCCTCAGGACCAGAGAGTTGCACAGACCTAGCTCTCCTGGGGTTGCACCAAGATAAAGTTCCAAAGACTGGTTGGATGTGAGAAGTTTCCCTACAGAGGCCATGCAGGGCTTCTGCACTACACACCCTAAGACATCCCTACCTTCCTGTACTGGCCAAGCCAAACCCAGCCTCAGGGGCATCCCAGGCACAGTCAGACCCCTGCAGCAATGAGATGACTCTCCACTGGAAATTTAAATTTGCATCAATTCTGTAAAAGCACAGTGCAAGAAACACAGCATGCTTTAGCTCCTTCACAAAGAGGTTGTCACACCTTCACATGACACTATTAACTGGAAAGAGCAGCACTTCTACTTTATTTTATTAAGAATTTAAACAAGACACCCCCTCCCTGGAGATTAGCAACATATAACTGGTTGTGTTCCTAGCTGACCGGAATATCAGCAGAGCAAACACAAGTGAAGCTGCTACACAGCATGACACAGGCACCTTGGGGTTAGGAGATGTCAGGAATCCCAGGAAAAAGACTAAATTTAAATTAAATTTACCCCAACAAAGACTTAAGTTTGTGAAACAATCTCTGATGTCCCCCTTATTAAAATTCTCAAGGTAGCTAATTTGCATACAGATCTCCCCCTCACACATATAAACAGCATCACAGCTGAATAAAACAGGAGGAATGTCTCATTCAAAAATAATGCCAATCTGCAGTCATTCCCACAATCCTGCCCAGCATGTGACACCATACAGTGCTGGGCTGAAACATGATAAAAGACAAACGGTTTTAAATGTAGAGAGCTTGGAAAATACAGATCCTGGGGTAAAGAGGGCTTCCTATCCACATCTAAGGCTAGTCTAACTACAGGGTAGTATTTATAATGATATCTTCAGTACAGGAATCCAACTTCTGTGTGACACACCTGTGCCAGCAGCAGGCATCAGAGCACCCAAACCTTGTGAAATCTCTCACCACCCAAGATGACGTGGCGATTTAGAAAGGTGCACATAAGTTTCCAGCTTCTGAAAGTAGTGATGGTATAAATATGCAAATACATTACTGGAGAGATTCATGCAGCTTGTTGTATCTGTGAGCAACAAGTCTATTCCACCTGGAAACTGCTAGAACAGTACATGTCTTTCTCAACTCAAGGAAACAACAAAGATGAGTAAGCTTTTTGATTCGTACCACCCTTTCAGAATAGTCCAGTATGCTGGTCACCAGCTCACAGAAGAAAATCCACTTTAAAAAGACACTTGCTACAAAAAGTAGTTTAGAGCTAAAAAAATTAAAATATTAAAAATCCCTTTTGTTATTCAATTAGCTTTTTTTGTTATGATTTCCCTGATGGAAAGAAAATTAATTTTCTTTTCTAGCTGGCTGTTGTACTAAAGAAGTCACATAATACCATGAAGAATATCCCCTCTGTAGAAAAGACTGCAGAGAACTTAATCAAATGGAAGTAACTGGATTAGTTAGAGATTTCCAGATTTCATCCAAATGCACATAGCAACAAGCACAAACCCCCTCAAGTTATCAGCAGTAGCTAACATATGTAATTACTTCAGTTGTTTTTTAACTAAAGAATTTCTAAGTAGATCTACTGTGTTTGAAAATCTTATTTTACAAAGGGCAGTAAAAAATGATACAAGCTATCGGAAACAACGTCAGGCATAAACCAAAGAAATATTAATATACAGTAACTTATCCACATCTGAGTTGTACTTTAAAACTCAAATAAAGGAAGGAATTTCTAAATAACTGTAGAATTAAAAAATCACAAAAGAAGAGTTTGTTCCTGTTATATTTAGTTATTTCCTTTTGTATTACTCATGTGCATTTAAGAATGCTTACACAGATAAACTCCAAGAGCTATTTAACAGGAAGAACTTTTAGACCACAAGAGAAAAAGTAACTGCTAATTTATCTGCTAATGTCAAGAAAACATAAGCTTTTTCATAGCTTATATATACGTGAACAATTACAATCTTAGCCACAACCCATTAGTACCTGGAAAGCTCATGAAACCAGCCATTTAGCAATATCTCTGCTGTGATAATTCAAGAAAAGGTGGTGATGAATGCAGTAAACAAACTTTAACAATTGCCTGTAATAATAAAAGGAATTTATTACTTATAAAAGCCTTTGAGAATTCCTCACCCCAAACCCAGGGTAGCCCTAATTTTTCAAGAGGTGCAATACACAGCATGCACAAAGAGTAACAAGTTGGATTTGCTGCATGTGTGCAGGTTGACTGTGTGCTGGCAACTGGCTCCTGAGGCACAAAATACAAGTAACAAGCCTAACACCTACAAAAACTATTCAAACCTTAAGACCCTGAAACACCACCCCACCCCAAATATATAAATTATGAAATACCTCAGCATCAGCAAATTAGTGTAAAAGATTTGGGATGCCAGTTTTGCGTCCTACCAGCAATAGAAAGCCTGGAACACTGGGTTTCCAGTCAAATAAAGCATGCTTTTCCAGCAAGGACAGATGGCAAACTACCAGGCATTATAAGCGTCAGCAGCCCATGATGGAGGACAAAGTCCACACCTAAGAGCTAGCGGAAGTTTTAAATCTCTGGTTTTACCCAATACCTATATAGTTGGAACAGGCTATTAACCCACTGTACATGTGCTAACTCTAGGGTATGCCCTGCTTCGAACAACAGGCAGCACTGTAACAGACACTATACAACTGCACAACTAAAGTATGAATGGACACCAGCACTAAAAAACTCATTCCCAAGACTCCTCTGTGCCCAGCAAAACAAACCCTTTCCAACCTGTGGAAATCTGATACTCATATGCTTGGATGCTGGTGAGAAACACTCAGCCCTAGAAGCAACAAGGCAAGGATGTCAAGAGTACAAAATAAGTCACGTATTCAGTCCTCAGGTCTTCTGCAGTTCAGGAAGATGACCCATGTATTTGAAAATATATTGAATATAAGGAATTAAAAATATTGCATATACAATGGAAACTCATTATATTGTGAAGCAATACAGAAAACATCTGGATATCATCTTAGAGGTTTGTGTTTTTCCTGATTAAGGAAACAGCTGCCTTAGTAAAATTAGTCATATCCAGCAGTAATGAAGAGTATCTTTTAGCACAATTCTTCTGTTAAGCCACAAGCATCTGCTTCCTAATTTTCTTCTTATTTAATCTTGTGTACCCAGCCCAAGTGCTGTAACAACAAATTTAAATAGCTGCCTCATTTTATATCTTGCAAGCTATCATAACTAAACAAAGAATAGTGCTTTGCATATGAAACTCTCCTTTCAAGCAGGTGACCATTGAGAGGTGATTTGCAACACCATCTGTGTGAAAGCAGGGGGTGGGGTGGAGGAGTCTAATAAACTTTGCATGGTGAATCAATAATTACATCCTTAATGTAGCATAAAGTGCTAACAGAAGATTCATTCCTAGCCTTGTAAATTTGGCTGTATATTTTAATTCCAATAGCATTAAGTGATTTAGAGTGACGCCTTCACTCTAAACTACGCTCCTAGACCACAGTGGCAGGCACAGAAAAGGATAAAATCACTCTGTGTACATAAACAGAACCCTATTTGCTTTTTAATGGTAACTAAACAGCAAAGGGAGAGCTGTTTTTTTCAGGCAGTGTTATGTGACACTTGCAAGTTTCTTCCAGGCGTTAATGGCAAGAGTTTTAAAAGATGGTTATCAAATACACAAGTATAACAATGTGAACAGGATATCAAGGATATCTACTTTAATTGTTCTTTCGCTCATATTTTTCTAACTTCATTTACTCACTTTAATATTTTACTCCAACACCAGAACAATAGCTTAATGAAATGCCTCTCAGCAGCTTGTATCAAAAATGTCCCTGGATAAGAGTCCAAAGGCTCAGGATCTCCCATAATCTGTCATCTTCCTTCAACCAACCACTAGCAAATCTGACCAGCTCGCCAAGCAAATGGAAAAACATAACTACTCTTGTCTTCTTGCTCTGATTCTCCTCAGAAGGGTGGTCTTTCACAATCACATCTTCCTTTGATATGACATCATTTAAAGGTATTTTAAGTCTTTTTTTGTATCACTCAGAGGCAGTGCTCAAATGGTTAAAATTTGCATTGACGATCTCCTCAGACTAGGTATCAGAGAGCAGCAGTTCTCTAGCCAGCTCAGGGTTTGTTCTTTTGGGAGTTACCCCTGTTGCTGTACAGCAACTGTCCTGGGTCTGCAGTTGTAGGGCAGCAGTCCTAAGAAAGAAAAGTTTTCCTTTTCCCTGCTGTTTTTATGCAAAGTGCTCCAGATAGCCAAAGGGCTGTGTTTTCATGAAAGTTTACAGAATCAGAGAATGGTTGAGGTTGGAAGAGACCTGTGTGGAGGGAGCTCTGGAGACCATCTGGTCCAACCCTCCTTCTTAAGCAGAGCCACCCAGATTCTGTTACCCAGGAATGCATACAGTTACCTTTTGAATATCAACAAGGACAAAGATTGTCCCTGGGCAATCACTGCAGTGCTCAGTCATCCTCATAGTAAAACATGTTTCCTTATGTTCAGATGTCTTGTGTTTCAGTTTCTGCTGAAAGTTTTATATAAATGTTATACGTATATTGTGGCACAGCATTAGGACACATACAGGGCAGTATCATAGTACAGTCCTAAGTGACTATTGTCCAAGATATATCTTCAGTAGACACTGCAACAAAGTAGTTGTCAGGCATCTTGTCTGATGAGGTAGTAGCGGCTTGATTTAGAATGAAGCAAGCAGTAAACTCATAGTTATAACAATAATAAAAACAACTAATAACTAGTGAACTACATGCAGTGCAGGATATGAAAGGATTAGTACAAGCAATTAAGTATGATAAGAAGCCAAACTGACAAGTTTGAATACTGGTATCTTAAAAACAAATGATGATTTTAGGCACAGAAATACCGAGTTCCAGGCTTTACACAGTCTTCATTGAACACAAAAACCTTAAGGAGTTCATTTGCATTAGCCTAATGTCCTTTGTCAGAGACTCTCTGTTCCTCTTCATCCATAGGCAATTCCACTGACCGTTCATTTGATGTGATCATGGATACAAGAGGAATAAATTAAATATTACTCTTTTAGTGTTTCTTCTTTAAACATATAAAATATAATGAGTTTCACAGCATATTAATGCTGTGTATTATGGCTGCCCCATGTTTAAAACAATAAAGTGTTTTTTTAAATCCTTTTACTAGGATTCAAGTCAGCACATTTCCAAATGTTGTGATTGCAGATATTGGAAACAAGTAAAATGATCACAAGTACAAAGACAGTGTCAACTGTCACTCTGTTCGATCTACAGCCTGGATCACTTAGGAACAAGCCATTTGATCACAAAACTCTCTCATTGATCTTTCTCCACCACCAGCAGCTACAGACTACTTCTGTCTCACATGGAAAAGAAATAAACTGTTCTATCTGTTCCAGCCCTCAGAGGTTTTACAGATTTAAGTAAATTTGTTTTGGTAAATTCCATTACAAACAATGGGATCAAGAAGGTGCCATTTGAGCAAATTCAACTTGGATTTACAACCATGTAAACAGCTCAGCTTGACTCCATGACAGGTGAGTTTGGTAACCCCAGCAATTGCACTGATGCATTTTTAAGTTGTTATTTTTCAGGAAGAGGAACAGGTTAACATTTATCATACTCTGCAGGTTCCTTTCTCCACAACACTTCTAACACACAATCTGGCTTTTTATATAACTAATATAACCAGAAAAACCTGCTATATAGCAGGACAAAAAGATGATGGTTCCTTAACTCAGGGCTTGCTTTCTTATTGTTGTGATTTCTCTGACAGAAAATAGGCACTGAATTGTCTGATGAATAATGGGCACGTCCAAAATGAGCCTAAATAAAATGCCTGTGTATTTTCCTTAAATTAAATATAAGAAATGTGAACTCTTGTAGTTCTTTTTATGTAAGCCAAACGGGGTTTCAAGAGGGAAGAACTATGATTTAAGAAGGTGCTTTTATGTTGTAAGTTAAATCATCAGGCAGACTAATTCAATTTCTTTCTGTTTACTCTAAGACCATTTCTCTTTCTGGACAAGCCATAAAACTAAAGTGACTAAAATATAAGGAGGTAAACAGACATTTCCAATTCTTAAGAGTTAGAAACAAGTCTTTTGACTGTGCAGCAGAGTTGCCAGCCTGTCAAATTTATGAGCAATTCAATTGCTTCTCTGAATTCCCTGCAGTTAAAACTTTTTTCATAGCTAAACCTCAAAATAATTTCTGTAATTAAACAGCAATAAGTTGTTCTCTCTGAAGATTACGTTATTTTTGAATAAAGCACATATTTGGAGGAAATAACGGTTAGGAGCATTTATAAAGACTTCAAGCATGCTTATTAGCACATGTAGGTATTATTACATTGTTTGACATGCCCCCACCTGAGGCAAGAGGAATGAAAAAAAGGCATGACAGTTATGTAAGCTCTCTCCATTTTTAACAAAACTCATGACATGGCTCCAGTGTTCTATTTTACTCTGATTAAACCCTTCCCACAGATATTCCTAGAGAGAATACCTTGCAGGTTGCACTAAATTATTTTTCTAATGATAGCATGTAAATTAAAACATTACAGTACCTTAACTGTAATTTCAAGTTGGAACTAGATACAAAAAATTCTTCAAAGTATGATTTAGAAAAAGGGCATCATAGCACCAGATCCACTCATTAATTTTATTACCAACTGTCATAGTCCATCAAGAAAAAAAAAAGATTGAGCAAGTTCTTCTCATTATCTCAGTAAGTCTTTACTTTTGACCTTCTGTCATTAAATAACCATATTAACTTAACACAGAACCTTCAAGCAAATCAGAAAGGGTGATGGCATTTAACATCAGAGTAATTCTGCTCAGATGTGCTGAGAACCACCACTATAGTTTCCTGCAGCACAGAGGCAATTTTGGCCCTTCAGCAGTTATAGATCTTGCCTGAAATCAGGAAGATTATTCGTTCTTCCCTCTAGAACATAAACGGAAATAAAAGCAACTCTGGAAAGAAAAGACTGAGCACAGACTGAACGTTGTCTGTAAGAGATACCCTGCAAGTCGTAAATGCTGATGAGAAGCTTTGAGTTATTCACTGGTTTTGCATGAAAAAAGGAAAAAAAGATTGAAATTGTCTGTATACTATGAATAGTGCTTTTTTAGAACAAGTTGGGGAAAATAACATCCTTTAAGAAATGGCATTGTAAGCTGCTGACTTTGTTCTGCAGCTGTTGGTTTGAAGAAAACAAAAACAAAAGCAAAAAAAACAACAAAAAAAAAACCCAAAGGAAAAAAGTTTTCAAAGAAAAATGGAAGGGAGTGAAGTTCATAGCATATCCATTTCACATGATGATCCTTAGGATCTATTGGACTGTAAAATTATGTAGTCATGCTTGCAAAAATTAAGGACAATTCACCCTCCAAGGAACAACATGACTTCAAAAGACTGAAACAACTTCCAAACCAACTAGTATGGTTATTTTGCTCAGCCTCCAAAAGCAGATGATTGCCTCAAGACTGACGAAAAGAAACAAACCAGACACATCTAGTTCTTCAGATTAAGCAGTTACAGAGCCTTTCCAATAGTTCAATGCATCTGAAGCATCAGAAACAATGGACCTGGCCTTTTATGCCAGAAAGAAGACAGCTTTCTGTTAATTGAAGGTTGACTCTACTCCAGTAACACTGCTCCTAGAATGATCTTCCTTGTTTGCTTTAGAATTTTGTAAGTTTACATACCGTTGGGGTTTTTTGATGTTGAAAGAATCTTTTGAGCCTTCAGGCAGCTGAATGACAAGAGTCCCCTTATATTGTACTATCTTAATTAGCCACTATTTGAAGAAGTTCATCAGGGTCGAGTGGGTTAATGTAAGCAATTGAAGGTGTTGAGTAAAGAATATCAGAGCTGAACACATCAAACAAAATCCAAGTTCTTCAGAAAAATTTATCACCTCCTGACCTCCCTTATATCTTATCCTTTACTAGGAAATTAAACAGTAAGACAGCTGACCACCTAACACCTATGGGAAAACAAAAGCTTGTATATGTGTTGACAAAAGACTTGCACTGTAAACAGTGAGCTAAGAAACCGAATCTGCTGTTTAAGTGCATCCTAAATTATTTTTCCTTGAGGGAAGTAAGATTTGTATGAGACACTGGCACTATATACCACTCCTCTTTTTCAGCTTTCATGTCTTCATGTTCATCCTCTTCTCAGTCTTTTGCTTAAGAAAAGTTTGCAGTTAGCCCAATTCCACGCACTTAGCCCTGGGTAACACGAGGCTTGCATTTACTGATTTGAGGAAAACAGATTTGTCTTTCAAATAGTTCATGACAGCTCTGTTTAGGGGCAATCACCTGACAAAAACACAAATTCCCCTTAGCATTCATCGTGCTGGAAGTGGCATAGGATTTTTTCATGTGAAAATCTTTACCAAATTCCTTCTCAGCCAGTCATTTACAGATAGGGTGCAAACACAGTCTGCGTATGGCAGAGGCAAGCTTTTGGCACCGGAGAGGCAGGAACTGCAGTCATTTATCAACCACAACATTTATCAACATTATTCAACTGTTGCATTTTTGCAAACAAATGACAAACACATACCATGTGGATTCCCGCGGTTTCTGAAAGATATAGGAGAAAGCTCCCTCCTCAACTTACAAATCTTTCAGATTTCTGTTGTCTGAAAATAACAAACAATAGATCCTGCCAAAAAAAAACCCCACAGACAGGCCAATTAGACAATTAGCACTCACCATAGATTTATCCCAAGAATTCATGCTAACTTAAAGCCAGTGAACCTTGTTTGTATCTGTTTCGTGATCTGCAGAGCAAGATGTGTTGCTAAGTGCAAAGAAGACTAAAAGAGTATCTGTTTCTTCTGCAGTGAAGATACTATTATCTCTACCTATTGCATGAAGGGCATGCAAGAACAGTAATGATGTCTGCTTCTAATTTCAGGCATTCAATTTTCTCAATGATTTTCAGTTAACTTGAAGCAGCAGAACTTGCATGTGGCACAAAGTGGTGTTTCGTAATGAATTTCCAATCTGATCCTTTAAAGAGCAAATTGGATAAGAAACTTCCCCAATCTCATAATTTCTGTTCACTTGATTTGTATTTAAAATACTAAGAATTAATTAATGCTTACTTTTTTTTTAATAGAAGTAATTTAAATTTTTGCAAAAAGATACAAAAGCAGAAAGATTCTTTGCTAAAGTCAGCTTTGGGAATCTGACGGAATGCCTTCATAGTGCCAACAGAATCAAAAACGTGGTAATCTACTGGCTGGTTTATGCTTTTATCTTCTCTAAGCTAATACGAGGAGAATGTTATCACCTACTTCCAACTTAATGAAAAATAAGTTTAGACTCAGTCTATGGAGACAAAGCACAAAATGGAATCTTACATAAACTAGTTATGTATAGTGAAATATTTAGATGAAGAAATGAGAGTGACTCCACACCCGCAGTACAGTAACATTTTCACATGTACTTTTTTTTTTTTTGGAAAAATATAGTATGATGATTCAATAACATCTACTACTTAGCTAACTGAACTTTTATACTACATCCACAGAGAGAATATACTTTCCCAAATATTTCACACAGCCTAGAATTTAAGCAAAATAAATTAATGCTGATCTATTCCCACTGTCAGCACTGAGATATTTTTATGTTGCTTTCATGTGCAGAAAGAAGCAAAATTCTCAGCCATGATATTATACATAAGCATTATTCTTTAGATATGGATAGTCTATTTGCAACAGTCTAAATTCTGCTTGCAAATGGCTCCACAGAACCCTGTATCTAGCCATATGTTGTACATTTTCTATTAAATCTGCAGAACTCCACCAACTCTTCAGGCAATATGTTTTTACCCTCCTTTTACTCTTCTTATTGCAACTGCATTTGGTGGTGTAAACTAACAGAACTGAATACTGAGATAAACAAAACAGAGAAATGTCTTGAAAACTACTTCTTTGCAGATGCATGGTGACTCTGGACAGACTGTTAATAGCCTATCACTTCTTCTGTACAATGTATTACCCCACATTCAAAGAATTCTTATTTTGGGTCTATCCAGAGCTGCTGCTGCTTGAAAGGAAAGCACAACACACTGCTATTTCTGATGACATTCTCCCTCTGTAGAACCAGAATGAAGTCAAACTGCAAGAATTCATTGAGAGTCAAATCCTCAGAAGAAACAAAAGGCTCCTTCTCAGCTGCTTGAATTCCACCTAATAATGTAGCCCATGAGCTCATGTCAAATAGACCAGCTGTTACAATCACAATCAGGTAATACTTAGCTCTCATTATCATCCATTCACCTTTCTAGCAATTTGCTATCAGACTGCAGCAGCCTGGAGGCGAGCAGGGAGTTCAGTTAAAATTAATGCAACGAGCAACTTTATGATTATTTCTAAAGTCAACATATGAATGCAAAATCATGTCAAGTAAGTTTGCCATGGGACAAAACAGATCTTTTGTTGTTTTGAGAAAATTCTCCAAACAAACTCATTTCAGTTACACAACAGAGAAACCACTGAAAACGATGAACATGGTTATGCACAGGTGGGAGTTCTAAACTCATGTTTCTCAGCCCAGAATCAGGACTCTGACTCCTGGTTTCATAGTAAGCTTAGTTATGGCAGCTGCAGCAGGCTATCACCATAGCTTCTCAATCCCCTGCTGTGGATATTCACACTGATGACAGAGAACTGAAGGCAAAACATACCCACTGCTGGCCTCCAGCAGACAGCAATTCACTGAATTAACGCGAATTGCCACCATTCTCACTTGGTATTAGTAGAGTAGCCTGAGGGCCTTTATTCTGAGGCACAAAAACTGTTGGTGATGGCAGCTGATTGTGTGCCTGGTGGCGCTGCCTGATTGTGGTACAGGTGGCAGAGGCTCTACAAGGTTTCAAGTACTTAGACCTGAGAAAGAGTTCCCTGTCATGGTATGTGGCGTCAGTAACTCCGAAGCAAAAAGGGAAGAGAAGGAAAACAAAGAAGCAACATTTATATTTAAATGCAAGACTGAAAATCCACATCTCTGTTACCATTCTTTGAATTTTCCTCGGAATTATGTGTGGGGCCAGCTTGAGATGCAGAGCAGCTCAGCAAAGTAGCAGCGGGAGAAAGGGGACAGAAGTAATAGGAACGAAAAAGGTTTTGGAGTAAAGAGAACCTATTTAAGAGAGATGGGTTTCATCAACAGTGACAGTATAATTGCACCACAGGAACTTAAGAGACAGAAGACTGAAGGGCAGTCTGCTTGCAACAGCAGCAGAACAGTCTACATAAAAGAAAATCTTAGGAGTCAAGGTTATCTCCAGAATGTGAATCCACAGGGAATCTGCAGTACATTTTGATGCAGCTAGCACAGAAAGTGAACAGCGTCAGATTTATTAAAGGTGGTGAACAGACTGAAATACTAATGGAGATTACAGACTGTGATTGTGGGAAACAGAGGAGTTTTTAAATCCTCCTCTGTCCCTGGGTAGGCTGTTAAGTGTTATATCAGAGCTGATATAAACCTTGCTTTTATACACTGTAATGACAGCTTCTAGCAGAAACTCAAAGTCTACAGGAGAAGAAGTAGCTCTTAACTTAGTTTGACATATTACTGTCTAACAGGGGCCAGAGCTCCAATTCAACATAATGTTATAAACAAAAGGTTCCCTTTGGTAATGTTTAAGTTTGGAAAGAGAATGAAGATTACCAGCCAAAATGAACGTAGAAGAAAGAAACAGCCAAATGGATAAAATGCTTGGAGGTGACTTGGAGAATAAAAGATGAGGTTCAGAGTCCAAAATTCTCAAATCAAAAGGCTCAGATAACTTCTACCTTCTTTTGGTATGATTGTAAAGAAGTTAATTTAAAAATATATTGAGTCCAATTAAAAAAATACAGAAACTGACAAAGCTTGACAAGTTAAATGAATACTCTTAAGTTGGGCTAAAGGTAATTTTTGAAGAACAAGTGTTTAAAATTAAAAAAAAAAAAGGTGAGGCTTGTAGAGAGCCAAGAGAAACACTAAGACATGTCTGTGCGTGGGCATGAAACAAAACCATTGCAAGAGAGATAAATCTGCCCAGTGTTCAGTCTTCAGTCTTGAAGAGACCAGGCAGGTCCTAAAGCGAGGAGGTTCTTAAAAGGACCGGTGTAATGCACTGTTGCAATATTGAGGCTGAACTAGATGACCTCTTGAGGTCACTTCCAAGTTGAATGGCTCCAGGATTCAATAAAATAAGAAGTTAAAAACCCATAAATCTATAAAAATGAAACAAATCTTAAGGATTTTTTCAGACCTCTAAAGAAACTAAAACATGACACCACTGAAATACTGATGTATTGCTTAAAAGTGGCAGCAGATGGATGGTAGGTGGGAAAAAGGACCCAAATCTGAAAACAGGGCTACAGAAAACTATAGGCAATCGCAGTGTTGTAGTTTGTACCACATCGAGAAACTCTACTGCCAGTTTGTGAAGACGATTAAGGAGGAGTTAAGTGGCATTCACACAGAAGTGATCAAGCTGATACAGTATTCCTGGAGTTTCAAACAGCATTAGAAATCAAGCTTCCAAGGCATAAAAGGAAAAGGCCTCTTGTTAATTAGTGTCAAGTTAAGTGAGAGGAAGCAGGAGATAAAACATGCGGTCAATTCTCACACTGGTGAGCTAAGATCCCCAAAGCACACACACTGGAACTTACATCCTCATTTGCAGTAATAGGCCAATATCTTTGTATAGGTGAAGAATGTCATTTTCCTACCATTCAAGACTGCTAAATGATGGATTATATTTTTTTTTTGTATTTTTGGAATTTAAATATTCTCTCTGAAGAGACAGCTCTACAAGAGAGGGAGAGACAGAGAAAACAGCTACAGCTAAATTCTGGAGAATGTCTTAGCACTACGTGAAGTCAGCAATCTTCTGTGGTCAGCCTGGCAGAGGCAGCTCTAGATCAATAGCATCTGCATCATTATTTCATGCCTGCTCCTCATTAGTAAGGCAGCACTGCAATCACTGAGGGATGGTGATTTAGAGGGAGCAATGGCTGGGTCTGAAGTCAGACAGGAGGCCAAGATCATCAAATGAGGTTGAATAGTGGCACTTTAACTCCAACTCTAAATGCAGATACAAACTAGTTGGTGAGATGTCATCATTTTTTGCCCACTTTTTTATTTTTACTTCTAATTAACAGCTGTTAGAGATCAATAGGTGAAACTCAACGTTTATCATCATGAAGAACAGTTTGGTTTATGGTTTGATTAGGTTTTTTTTGGTTTGGGGCTTTTTTGGTGTGGGCTGTTTTTTTTAATTATTATTATTCCTTCACCCTGATCAGGATAAATTCGTGTTCCTTCACAAAGATTATACTGCCAGAGGAAAAGACAAAAAAAATCTGTCACATTTCTGCTTCATGCCATGAAGAGGAATGGCAGTATGAGCATATTATGCAGGAAGAACAGCTGCTGACTCCAAAATATTTTAACTCTGGGACAAAAACCCTGTTACTTAGCCCATTCAAAACACAGAAAAGCTTCAAAGGAATCTGGGAACTTACCAGCTGGATCTGAAACTTACAAGTTCCTATTTCACTTCAGAGCATTTTGGATTTACTTTTTAGCTATTCAGACAAACAGCAAATTAAAAGCTCCTTCTATTTCTGCCAATGCAATGTATTCCCTGACTGAGGAACCAATCTTCAGGTAAAATAGTCCCCTTATTACACAGCTTTGGTAGTGCCTTTAGGAGCCAGCTATGAGTAAATCAGAAGAGCTTGAGAACATACAAGCCCAATTAGACAAAGAGCAGTGCCATACACTTACCATGACTTTCAGCACCAGCATCATAGTTATTCCCAACAGTGAAAATTACAGTGATCACAAGTAATGTTTGTCACCTCCATGAATGCCAAGAAATACTTTAGTTGCTGTTAGAGGATACAATGTTGTCCTCCTCCAAAAGTTAACAAATTATCTTCTCATATCACTACAGGGAGAAGTATGTGAATATCTGGGTCTGCAGAACAGGGTCTCTTGTCGCATGCAATACTCCTGACCCTTGGTATACCAGAATTTTACAGCTGAGTAGTAAGTACAGCAAAGCACTAGTAAAACAAATTTCTCCCTTACTAGACATCTTATTTTCCATTACCAAACAAAAAAAATTGCTTAAAAGAGGAATTGCACATCTAGTAATGAATTCAGGTTTAATTTAAGCAAAATGATCAAGAAAGTTTGCAAACAAAACATAAAAAATCTGTGCTATTCCGATGAGTTACATTTATCATATTACAGGCTCCTACAGACACTTACATACAAATAATAATAATCAAAAAATCAATACTACCAGTGCTCTATGGGAGCCTGGTTTATTTTTAATAATCCCTTACAGCCACTGACTCACGAAAAAATACCAGGAAACCACTCACATGCACAATTACTCTGAGTGACTTAAAAAAAATAAAACAAAAAAGAACCAGCAAAAAAGAGCAGCACTTAAACAGTTACTCAAAATCAAGGTTTTTTTGAGATTTGTAGCTGTTTTACAAATGAAGTTTGTTATTTCACTGGAACTCTTTATAGCTTGGACAGTAAGAAAATTTTTGAAAAAGCATATGACACTTCTAGCACTTTTAGGCATTTCATATTAATCCTAGTAAGGCAGAAACTGTTGGAAGTTTAATAGAATGCATTTCATAGCTCTATTTGCAAGAGAGGAGTACACATAGTTATCAAGAGGCAAAGTATTCCATTTATTCATTTTTGGAATGATTCACGTTGGTGCCTTTATCTAAATGAACTATTATGTGAGCAGGATGTTTTAGGAACTACTCAGTATGATAGGATATTCTTTAATCATGATTAGTTAGACTTACAAATGATTATGGAACATACAATGTGTTGCAGCTTTGGATCATTACCCCTGAAAATGTAATTCAGAAGTACAAATAATAATTATTTCCATCACTCCTTTTACTGAAACATAGCTTTCTTTAATTAGGATATTGATAAGTGAGTACAGCAAATGTAAGATTTGTTAATAGTTAATCTGATAAAGAATTAATTGAGCTTTTAACTGAGAAAGCTTAATCCTCCCAACAGTGTGCATACAGATTATGCCACCTCCTTAGGAACACCCACTAATATAATGGACTAATAGATTATTAAAGATACATTTTCTATGTTGGCAGCCAGGCTCTGGGCCTGCATGCCTTTCCACACCTCTCAGCAGCACTAGTGAAAGACAGACCCATGTAATATGGGAAACTTTACTCTGCTGCATCCCATTCTTCCCACAGGCAGAGGTTGGTTATTGCTTCAGCATCTTGGATTTAGGAGACAAATCGAGAAGTTTCCCCAAATCTGATAAAAGCAGCCTATGAGGAGTTGCACTCTCTAAGCCACCAGGACAACTGTTTAGGAACATCATGGCCCACAGAAGCTTGGCACTCAATCATGCACCTCTTCTTGTGTTTAAGAGCCCATTTTATTTTCATAATGAGTCCCTCATTTTTAGAATGGGCATTAGCATCCATTAGCCCACTTAAGTCCACTGCATAGTGTTGATTTAATTATTCACTGTGTGAAACACTTTCTTTTGCTTCAGATGTCTCCTCATTTCATTTACAAGAGTTTTATTGGAACATGAGTATTGCTATCAATCTAGTCCAAGAGGTGGTGGTAAAATTGCCTCTCTAAGGATGAAGAAATGGTTGAGAAGCAATGATTAGGTGTTATTTAGGAGAAGCTATAAGCATGGATTGAAAGCAAGACTGCACATTAACATACACAAGATATAAACCATCGACATATATACAAAATCACCAGCACCAATGACAAATGCTTCAGGAATTTCTTGGCAGGGAACTGCTGCTTGATGTAAAGGCTTACATGCATTCATCTATCAGCTTATTGTCTGCCAAAAAAATATCCTCTGCTTCTGTCAGAACTGGTTAAAGTGTAACCAACAAGTGGGTTATACTAGAAAAGTTCGCTCATGTTTGCCAGGTAGATCAGCAGTGAAAGATACAACTACTTAATCGCAGAAGAGCTTTCAAGTAGAGACATCCTTAGATATGCTTACTTCTGATCCTGAGTTACTACAGAGGATGAGTGATTTCCTTCAAGAGTCAGAGAGGAAACAAGTAAAACAATATTTTGGAAAGATCAAGAAGCCAGCACTGATGTCTCAGATTTTTCTCATCACTGTTAAGTGTGTAAGTGCAATTTTTTCCTAAAAAAAAATTACAAGGCAGTGAAAATATTAAAAAGCTGTATTTTAAGAAATGTCTTTTCAATACACCTATACTCAGGACAGGACCATGGAAAATAAACAGGTAAGTCTACTTCAGACATAAAAATGTTAGAGGAACATTGTCTCCTTGCAACTGCATTATCAGGTACATGACCCAATAGTACCTACTAAGACAGATTTAATATAATGAGAAAATTTAACAAAAACCAACATGTACCTCATTGATTTTAAGTCAATGGAAAGTGACAGGCTCAAAACAGAGCTCCATCTAGTATTTGGGACATTTACATAGGAAAATAATATTTTTTTAGGGTTTTGTGGAGTTTCCACCAGTAATTACTTTGGATTTAAAGAAATCCAATGATAAGTTCAGCTTACAGTTAAAGAGTATTAACTGTGGAATCCTACAATAAAATACTACTATAATCCAGAGACAGAAGTACAAATTTAAATTAGTAAGATTAAAGACTTCTCAAGTGCCAAGCTAAAAATTTAAAATATCACAATACCTGTGACTTAAAATGGTACTTGTGACTCTTTTGTTCTTCTCCAAAAATATTACAGAATTTCATTTAGTCACAGCTCTTACTGGAAACTGCATATTCATTCTCTCCAGAACCCATGATAGGCAATAGAGATTAATGAGTTATTAATGTTTTAAAGGCATTCACATGTATAGGTTTACTATTTATTTTTTCAAGTCTTTTCCACCTCAGTTGAAGCTTCATCTCCAAGAAGGCCAACAAAAGCAGAGTTTATACGAAATCAAGGATATGCTTGAAACTCATTTGTGAAGAAGAAAGATGATGTACCAAATCTACCACTATCATAGCACTGGAAATCTATAATTACACATTCTAGCACAAAGCCCAATAAGATGTACTGGGTATGGTTTCAATTCACAAAAAACCCCTGAACACTTAAATGAAATAATAGCTTTAGGACTTATACAAAGCAACAGTAATAGAAGCAAGAAAACCCATTGGACTGGTTTTTACTGTACAAGCAATTTTCGAAGTTTTAGACAAATTTAATTGGGATACATAAAATTATTAAACTAAAAGTTTACAACTTATCCAGATGATGGTATGTCAGATAAACCATGTGTAAATATCTTACCTCTTCTCCTGAAAGATAGTAAGCAGAAAGTAGTCCACCAACAAAACGGATGTTCACTTCAAATACAGAAATTTCAGCATTCTGTTGAAATAAACAAACATTTATTACTATACAGTTTTGTTTGGTTTTGCTTCTCTTTTTTTTTTTTTTTTGTGTTTTATATATATATATGCAGGTATTAAGCCACAACAGCTGTACATAGCAAAACACAGAAGATAAAGGGAAGGTTGGGTTTTAGAAAAAGGTTCTTCACGCAGAGGGTGGTTGGGCACTGGAACAGGCTCCCCAGTGCAGTGGTCACAGCACTAAGCCTGACAGAGTTCAAGGAACATCGGGATGATACTGTCAGGCACATGGTGTGACCCTTGGGGATGATTCTGTGCAAGGCTAAGGGTTGGACTCGATCTTTGTGGATCCCTTCCAATTTGGCATATTGTGTGATTCTCTGAAGCATTTTAAAGCATTTTCTTCTCCTCCTCATGTTAACAGAACAGATGCTCCTTTATCCAATCCTGTTTAACTTTTCATCTTTCGTTTGTACACAAGGCTTTCTCTAAATCCACAAATCTAAGTACTTCCTTACAGATGATTCAGCATTTGCCCAAAAAGTGCTCTCAGATCACATGTCCCGCACTATCTCACATCATATCATCTCTTCTCAAGACACTGTATGAGAAAGTTCTTGATCAAAATGTGATATCAAGGATTTTCCTACTTCAGTCTAAATGGAAGCTATTGTAAAAAAGGAGGTAACAAAAGTTAATGACATGTTCATGATACAAATGTAATGATGTGTATCCATGAGGAAGCAGGTACTTTCCACTAGTACAGTGGCAGCCCTTGACATGTTCATGATACAAATGTAATGATGTGTATCCATGAGGAAGCAGGTACTTTCCACTAGTACAGTGGCAGCCCTTCCCAAGCTGGCCGGATCTTTGCCAGTGATAGAGACTAGGTCTGTAGTAATAAGCAGTATCGATCCAGCCATTAACTATCTCAAAACTCAGAGTGCATTCTTTCCTGCCTTTTAAAATTCAAACATAAATGAAGAATCTGAGTCTCATGATCACTACATGCTCTTGTACTTCACCAAATCAAGTCCAATTTTACCCTAACACATGACATTCAATACACTCAAGGCATTCAGTTGAAAAGGTGATCTAGCAAAGTTTCTTAATTTCTGCTTTTTTATGTAATATTACTTTTTATATTTTTGTACTTTTGTAGAAAAATGGTACCCAGCAGTCAATCTTCTAAAATTTTGAGCATGTAAGTAACGTGTTTGACTTTCATTTGTTCTGAGTTGCTCTTGCTTCTATTGAGTTGCTTTTCCATTTTCTATTTGCTGACATACACTATAGCTATATTTAATATAAATCAATGCATGGTAGAACTTCGGGATTTTCCTCTCAAGGGCTTGCAGGCTTTTTTCATGCAGCTAGGTTTTGTGCTTTTCCAGTTTAAACATTCAGATGTCAGTTTATGAAGGAGGGAAGAAGTTGCTCCCTGTTTTCTACGGATTTTAAATTGTAATAAACTGTCTGCAGAAAACACACTAACAAAATAACCAAAAACGAAAAAAACCCAGCACTTGGCTACTTATTATAAATATTACTTTATGCTTTTCAGTTTGCAATGTGCTCTGATTAAGAAAAGGTATCCCAACACATTGCAGAGTTGCTCAGTGTTATATAAGTAGTAAAGGTACAGACTTCAAAACACACAGACTTGCTACAATACTAGCTGGTTTACACAGAGACATTTAACTTTTCTCCTCTGAAGTCTATTCTGCACCTCTCCCTCTGAAAACTGAGAATATAATTTCATTCACAGACAAAGTAAAGCCATCACATACATCTGCCTATTGAAAACTCAGACTCCACCGTATGTGTTCAGACTGCTAACTGAAAAAGCTATCTGGCTGTCTTGCAGTGTTCAGAACATAATTTTTTTTTCAAGTTTATTTTAAGCATCCTAAAACTCTGCAATTTCTCCTCTGTCACTGCTCTCCCAATATCGGTCTACTCTTATTCTTTCTGGAAAAAACAGCTGAATTTCTGTTTCCAAAATTTCTGTTTTACAAAACTTGTATTTCTGCTTCCAAATTTCAGTCATTGTCCTGTTGAATTCAGCAAGAAGGCAAAGGAAGTAACTGAAAACAGGTATTCAACTTCAACATTTCTGTGCATGCCTTTTTATTATATTAGGATACATGTTAAGCCTGCGGAGACGGATATAAAAACATTTAAATCCTCTAGAAATCTGAACTAGGCAATACACCTGTTCACCTGCTAAGCTGGCTACCTGTGTAAGAACCATACAGGACATAAACATTAAATACAGAAGTCTACCTTAACTAAATCCAACACCTAAGACAGATGGCAGAGAATGGATTTGACTTAAGAAAGGTTGATCTGACCTGATCTGATTGAAGAAAGGATGATTAAACAAGTGATAGGGGCAGCTCCTCTTCCCCAGAGTTTGAGCTAGCTGAAACATCTATGGATAGTATTTATATGAGAACCTTCTTCAGAAGTTCAGGTTGTTTCCATTTTACTCCTAAGCCTTGGCACACATCACAAACTTTTCCTTGGTGTGGAAAAGTTGAAGCTGTAAAGAGGTAGGTATTAGATGAAGTAATGAGTTAATCAGATACCCCAGACACCTGTGTTTCCTTTGAGGACTGAATTAAATTACATTTTGATTTTCAATTGCTCAAAGTAAATTGAGTGATGTATCACTTGAATATTTTGCCTCCAGAACCTTTTGCCTTCTGGATTTAATGTGACCACTTAATTGACAAAATCATTGCTATCTTTCAAGGAAGGCAAAGGCCCTTTAAGAAAAGCTCAGTTACAGCCAAAAAGACCATTTGGAAGTATTGTGAATAAAGGTTTTACTGTTGATTAGCACCAAGATTAATTGCATGGGAATCTTGAAGGTTTGTTGAAGGGGTGATCTTTCAGGATATTTCCTGAAGGTAACAATTGTTTTAATATTACCAGATTTCCAATCTGTCACTCGAACACACTTCTGAACCTTTGTTTGAAATTCCTGTCTCTTACTAAAATCTTTATACAAGCCACTGAAGCAGAGGCAATTAATGAAATGGACAGACACTTCATTAATGGTGGATTTTCAAGCTGTATGCTTAATAACTATATATTACAGTTATTCTTAAACTAATTATACCAGGTTAGCAGTATTTCAGCACAGAAACTACAGCAGTTTTCAAAACATTTAAAGTTTCATAATTTCATGTCAAAGATACATTCATCTCTACATGGAAAGCTCATATGAAGAAACAGCCTTTTAAGAGAAGTGAATTTGCCCCCAGAGTAGCAGATTTCTGCTACAGCAACTTTACCCTTCTTTCTGGTTTGATTTTTAATATTTTTTTGTATGACATGAAGATTCCACACCCTAATCATTACCCTCTTTTCATATTTTTAATCATCCATATACAGCTTGCACATCATATATATCTACTCAGCAATCAATCCCTAAGTAAGCAATACTATTTTTTAGTTTGCTCTCAGATCCAGCTGTACATAAATACCTTATGATCCAACAGAGCCATAATATAACAGCAAAACTTTCATCTGAACTTCCCCAAATTTCTACCACCTGGTGATGCAATAATTCCTTACTTTTTTTATTTTCTTTCAAATTTAGCCTTCTCCTTCAAACTGTCATTGTATCATTACATAGCAAGTCTGAGAAGTGGTTGAATTAATTCCATTATATTTAATGGAAATTTTGTAAGAAGAAGTGGCTGGGCATGCTCATTTTGACATGACTTTTTTAAAGATTCCAAGTGTATAAGATGGCACAGGCCAATTGCATAGATACAATTTGTAATTTTATGGTCTTTTCATTAGTAATCCAGTTAGAATGCATGGCCACGTGCTATATATATGAACATCTGAAACACCTTTGTGAGTACACAACTGTGTGATCTTAGTTTTATTATGCTTGCTCTGATATTTGGAGGCTTACCTTTTGTCCTGACAAGGGGAAATGCTAAAATAAGAGAAGATTTTTAAACGAAAGAAGAACCATAGCACAGAAACACTCAAGAAGCTGGAGAATGTTACAGATTTAACTAGCCAACCTATTAAAATAATTCCTTCTAAAGAAAGGGAGGGTGACAATAGCTTAGGAAATCCCATCTTCAGAAAGCAACAAATATAATCAGATGGAGGTGGTGGTAGGAACTAAAGTGCCAAGAACACTAGCTGACTTGTGTTACTCTGCATGTTCTATTTTATTTGCAAACCTACAACAAGGCCAATCTGATCTCAGCTGCATCGCACCACTTTACTTTCATTACCCTTCAGTAAACTGGAGGATTAAGTCTACAGCTGATAAACTACTGAAGCTTCAACCACTTGTGATTGAATTTAATACCAAAAGCACTGTTCAGACAACAAACTACTGTCAGCTGGGCTCTCCTGAAGCCCTTTGCCTACCGGACTCCTTCAGCTTCCCAAATATCTGTATTCATATCTTCTGGATAATTTCCTTAATGCATCTCTTTCCTGAAAGTCTTCCTCTCCACAATGCATAGACCAAGGCCAAAACAATTTCCATCTATATTTTCTCATGGGAAGTCACTCTCATTTATGAACACATTTGAAATACAACTCAATTTTGTTTATATGATATGAACTTCCACCTGGCACTCACCAGCACTGGTTGCTTGTTCTGCCATTCATAATTCAATTGGAAAAAGTACTATGTGCTCTTTACACAGATGAATGTATTCCAAATAATCAGGTCACCTTAATTTATATTTGATAAAGATCTTACTCTCTTAGTTTTGATAGAGATAAAAAACAATGCCACAAATCTTAGCAAATAATTTCTCTCAGTCTTATTTATTGCACAGATTCTTTCCAAAACTTTCTTTCCTTCAGTTCTCCTGTTACTATACCGCCTAGAGCGCAAAGAACTTCAGTCACCTCACCTGCATTTCAACCTATTGCTCCTGCACACACGGAATATAGTGACTTGCCCCATGCACACACACCATACTGTACCATGGCAAGCAGCCCACATCCTGCAGTTTAACAAGCTGTGCAAGAGAACACCAGGGACACTACACTGAACAATGCTGAATAATGTATATAATTCTAGACTAAAAAGTGGACACAAAGGACCCACATTTCCTGTGAAATGAGATGAACTTGTAATTATTATTACTATTAAATAATAATATTCCCTGTTGAAGCACAAAGGTTGGGAACAGCAACAAATCTTAGCATTTTTAAGCAGTACAAGAAGTATGATAGAGCCATGGAGAGTACTACAATAGCTCACTTTCAGCTACTGTAATTAAACAAGATTTTTAATTACTTGCAATCATGGGGAAAAAGTTTTAGTCATACTCCACAAATGAAATTTACTGTCAGCTTGCTAAAATATTCATTTCCCAAAGACATGGAAAACAATTTTAGCAACCTTTTTATTGCAAGTGTCAAAGCCTGGTTATTGCATAACATGGTATTTAACCTTGCTGAAGTCCCTGTATGGCAAACTGCAAGATCTTCAACAGGCACAAAAATAAAGTGGTAGCAAAGGCATTGACAAACTCTAGCAGCAAAAGAACTGCATTTAGTAATAGATTTGCAGGATCTCCTTTTAGCTTATCAAAATAAGTTCTTACAGAAAATAATAATAAAAAAATCAAGTAATTTTGAAGTCTGTCATTTAGAGTGTATTAACAAGTTATGCAGCAAACTAGTAATCAAATAGTCCCAAAACCTAAAGAACCATTTTCAGCTGCTGAATTTCTTAAGATACCTCACAGACCCATTATACATATATTTGAAGTCCACTTACTCACACCTCCCACACAATTTTTTTTTTTAAATAGGAAAGCTATTCTGTTCCAAATTGCTGTATCAGGAAACATCTGATTTTCTCACTTGAGGAGAAGAAAACCACGAAGAATAAAGTGCCGAAAACCCATCTACCTCCAAGTCAGAACATTAGGTTGTGGACTGTTAAATGTAATTACAAGTCAATCATAATACCTACAGTTTTAGAGTAGTATGATTTAGATTTGTAAATGTTGAATTTTGAATAAGCAAACTGGGTTCTAAAAGTCTGTCCAGATACTGACTGCCACACAATAGACAGATTTGAGCCAATGATAAACGCTGGAAGCACTAATAATTGGGTGAAAATAATATTTGCTACTCTGGGATCTTGGAAAAGGGGTATGTTAACCTATACATGACCATAGAGAAAAAAATGTAACTTCAAGCTTCTCTATTTTTTCCAGTTCTTTTCCAGTTCCCAAAATAGTAGACCTATCACTCACAATACTTCCACATTGTATGAAGCTGCTGACAAAATTTCTTTAAAAGATACTCAGATTTGCAGAGCTAAGCAAAAAGATGAAAATCAGAACTGTTAAGCTAGCCTTCAAGCTTCAAAGTGACTTATAAAAATCAGATACAATGACTGACCTCTGTATTGACAGGACACAAGATTGAAGGTATCCTCACCTTCTTATTTCATTCCCTTCTCTTTATACAGTTCCACGACTTATTAGTATCTATCTTTGATAGCAAATAATGAAATGCTCTTCATACTTTCCCCACTGCGATCCTACCTGGCTACACTTACATCAGACAGCTGATCAGTGGGTCAGGGCATTAATTCAAACTCTGTCCCATGTACCATTAGACTGTTAGCACCTTCTGGTCCAGTGTGGGCCTCTGTTGTTCCAGATAGTGCCCAGATATGCTTTAGGACACCAGGTAGGCCAAGGACTGTGCCCAGTATGTGCTATGGGCAACACTGTCCTTTTGCAGGGAAGGAGTTTAGCAGGGCTGAAGAAGACAGGTACAGATCACTTAGTCACTCATCCTAAAGATCTGGGTGTAGAAGTGAAGCATCATCAATTCCAATACTTAACAACTCCTGACACCTGATCCCTTCATTTGCCTCATCAAGATGCCTCTTTCTATCTCTCTTCCCAAGCATGGATTCAGTGTGGTTCAGCTCTTGTGTTGCAGAGACTGATAGCCTTTTCCTCCCCAGTGTGAAGCACAAGTTGGGTGGTGGTACAAAAACTCTTTCGGAAAGCTATGAATGCTCAGTGTGTGTGTGCAGGTTCTGAAGCAAATAATAAAAAATAAGGGCAGAGAAGCACGCAGCAGTGCATAGTTGTAGCTAGGAAACAGCCAAGCTCCCTAGAGATCTCATGAAAGACTGGCTCCTTTTTCCTTTGTTGTAACATGCTGATAATACAATCCAGCCCGGTGCAGCCTGGGGCAGTGCACAAGCACTGCAAAAGGGCGTGTGGGCAGCAGCACGTGTGGGGAGGTCACAACAAATCCTTAGCTATATTAATTAGAAGAGCAAAGATAAATCCCCCAGGGAGATGAAGTGATTTAACAGAAAACAGAGCACACATCTATGGTGCAAAGACCATGGATTTAGCCACTGTAAATGCCAACTTCTTCCAAAGGCATGAGTATGTCTAAATCTCTTAAAATACTGACAGAAACAGAAAATGCAACTTAATGCCTGAAGGAACTGCTCAGTTTGGCTGAAACTTCAGCAAGGTGTCAAATACAAAAAATTTTGGTAGTTTTAACAGAAAAACAGCTCCAAGCATTGCAACTTGGATATCTCAGTTATAAAATCGCAGGGCTACTACCTATAGCTATAATGAAAATAGCCTAAGCATGTTATACTCCAGAAGGGAATCTTCCAAACACATCCACTCACAAGCTTACTAAAACGTACGAGTTTGCTGAGAGAGGTGCCATTTACTTATCTAGAATTTTCCTTCAAGATCAAAACCTATTTTCACAAAGGTAAACAAGAGCAACCCTGACATCCAATTCATTGAATTGTGGAACTGAAATCTAGCACATAAAGGGATGATGCCATCTCCCATTAAGTCATCTTTATTCCATAAATCCTTTCATGTGGATAAGCTAGTGCCTACTTTACAAAGCAACATCAGGAAACTTTTATGATCAAGTGATGAGAATGATCTGTGTGCTGGTCAAATGATTCAACATGTACAATGAGTATCTTCTACAGTTTGTAATATTTTCCTTTATTCAGCTGCATTGACATAGAATACAAAGGAAAGATTCTGCTACAAACTACAGTCACAGCTATTTTTGCAAAGAACACCTTAAAAAAAATTTAACATTTAAAATACACAATTCTAAGAATAAATGGAGAGAAAACCTAATTCCATTTATGCCAATAAAGCCCAAATATGCCTTCCCAAAACCCGACTAAGCAGTCACTGTCCAGGAAATGATCAGAAACATTAAACACAAGTTTATACGACTCACAAAAAAATACCTCTTAAGAATATGTCAGTGTGTCAGTTATTAAAAACAAATTACTTGCATGAGACAAAGGTTTCTAAAACAGGAGCATGTAAGAATGTACAGAACACTAATGTAGAAAATGTCAAGTAATACCTGATACAGGATAAATGCTTAAACACAAAACAGAGGACCCTCCTTAAAATATAAGATACAAAAGCATTTAAAACTAGAACTTATATGTGAAGTGGAAAAACTAAAGAGTGCAACTCGAGTAGTGTCCAACAGTCCAGCCGTTAAACAAATGGACATCCTTTATTAAAGTTGGTGTTTCAGTTATTTATTTTCATCTCCTTTTTCCAGTTTGGGAAAATTAATCTACTCGCTGCTGATGCCAACGTAAAATTCAATTTCATATTATTATGAAGAATTATGAGAATAATTTTGTGATGTGTCAAACTCAAGACAGCTATTTACAGGAATATCAGGGACAAGATATTGTTACTGATGCATATCAGTATTATCTGTAAAGTAGCTCTGGCAAATCTGCTCAACAGCTGCATTGACCAACTAATGCAATACAAGATTTCAGACGTTTTGAAAGACTTCATAGCTTATAAGCGTTACTGAGAAAAAAATAAGTGCAATAACAAGAGGAGCTGAAATTGTATGCAATACCATCTAGAAGGTTCTAATATGATGTACAGCAAGATCTATGTACCCCCAAAGACTTCCCTGTTAATAAAGTAAATCACTCTACAAGACTTTATGATATTTCTCCAAGTACTCCTCAGCACATCCTTTAAAATGGAGTTTGCTATTTTCTATGTTGTTTTGTTCTTAGATTTTTAAACATCTTAATAATGCCAAGCTAATAAGACAGGAATTTAGTATCACTAAAATTCCTTTCAAAAAAAATAAATCTCATGCATAAAACAAAGTTAGCATCATTCAGGCTCCTGACACTACTCAGAAGCACTGTTTAATATCCCTTATTTACATTATAAATGTAAATACAAATGCATATTAAATTACTGTTTATATAAACTATGTAATATACACTCATATTAAAATAATTAATTCTGAAGCATGTAAGAGAAGCTAATTAATCCTGACTTTTGCATAACTTATTAGAAAGAGTACTTTGTTTTCAGAAGGTGTTTCTAACATTACACAAATCAACTGCAAGAGCCTTTAAGTGCTCTGTGTACTATGCCTACAATGCTTTCCTACTTTACTACACTGATCAACAGAGGTACTCCATCAGCTCTCTACATCCAGCAATTACAATAAATCCTCTGGCCCACAAAAGAAAAAAAAAACAAACCACCAAATGAAAAAAAGACCAAACCCAGGACTTCTCAGCTTAATTGATGTTTTTCAAGGTTCTTGCCTGTTCAGGGCCTTTCTAGAATAAAGGCTTTTTTGCTCTCAGCTGTATTATTTGCCTATTAATAGCATGATTTGTATATGCAGTTGTGAAGACCTGGTGCTTTAGAAGACTAAAGCACTCAGTTGTGCCAACAGTTCAGCCTAACTCATGGGATTCAACTTTACTGGAATAGAGAATGGAATCTAAGTAGTAAGTATGGTGTGCAGCTTTCTCTAAACATAAGTCAAATTTGGGGAAGGTTTCACAAAGTGAAAATGATCAGTGTTTACATAACTAAAAAATTAATGCCAGAAGCGTCTGGCTTCTTCTATCCAAAAGAGCTGAAAATGTTGATGTTTACAATGGTAAATACTCTATTTCCTTTTTCCTTCCTTCAGTCCTGCTTGTTGCCTTACATCTACCTAAATCACTTAGAATGAAAAAGAACATATAAGCAGAACAATAAGTATCTTATGTTCTGGCTTGTTGCCTTGTTTTATCAATTAATGATCTAAATTCTGTAGCTTTGCATCATACTTATAATATTAGAATCCAGTCCCCAACTGGCCCTGGAGACTAAACAGAGCATTAAATATGCATCAGCAACACTGCTTACCACATTGAAATCCAAGTTTTTTTCAACCCATTCCTTGGCTTCCTTAAATTCCTCTTTCATTTCCATGATGTATAGCGTATCAAGGGCATCCACTATTGTTGCTCCTTGTATGTTACCTGAAATACACGAAGAGCCAGTGATTTACTTTCCAACAGAAGACTTTTCATTTAGATATCATTAATTTAAATTAACTCTAATTTCAAACTCCGATTTCAATTAATCCAATTGAAAATTGGGTACATAAGCATTCAAGTGGTAACTAGTAATTCATAGCCCTAACTTTGATCCCCGTGCCACAGTGCAACATCATAATATTTAAATATTTCTTCTACTAATGAAGTTTTGAAGAGCAGTTCTGAGGCACTGCATTTTCAGCCACAATTTTGCATTTTTAAATACAGATGAAACAAATGTAAAATAAAATTAATTAAAAAACCTAATATATCTCAATAATGAATAAATTACTGTTTTTTTCCAGTTTGGAGTGAAAAAAAAATCAGTTGCATTTTTTGTTTTTATACTAAATATTACACATAAAGCTTTCAGAAGCTTGTAAGTACTGATCACATTTCAGTTGAGAAAGCCCTTTAAGAAGTATTCTCTTTGAAAAACAATTTTTCTGATACCATGCCCCACCATGTAACCTCCACAAGATAGCACTGGGGGAGGCAAAGGGCAAACTTGTACACATGGATTTCTCAGCTGAGGAGAGACTGCAAGACACTGGTTTATAGAGCAAGTTCTGGTGGTTTGTGTAAATGGCATCCTTCTACCTCTGTTATGGAGACGGTCAAGAGCTATCCTTCACCTAACAGTGCAAGATGAAATATCATCTGTATGTTTGCTTTGGGATGGATTCACTGTTCATGATCCTGAACTGAAACATTAATGTAGAAGGTGGAGGAGAAAACACCTTCTCAACTACTCAAACTACTTTCCCACTACTTCTTTCAAATTTATGATGATCATTTCAAATCACCACTTTTGTCTAGGAAGAGTTTCAATTCCTATTTGTTAAATAGTGTCAAAAATTCAATTTCAACCACTCTACTAAAATTTATATTTATGAAAGTAGCTTCCAGAGCCTTCATTATGAATGGAAACCATTGCTAAGATATACTTTAGAGAAGGCTCTGGTACACAAGTAAACATTTAAAATTAGGAAATAATTTAGGTTGCAAGCAACAGAGAAAGTCATTAGGTCCAATCCCTCTCTCCTTCAGCAGGGCTGAGTCAGGGGAATAGCTGAGTACTTACCCAGGCATTGATTGTACAGGGAGAATAACAAGACAGTAGCTACAATTAACTTTAATGAATTTGATTACCATCTTCTCTCTAAAACACTGTATGAAAAAGTAAACTTAATTTTGCAAACTTATCATAAATCAGAATTCAATTTTTCATATTTAAGAAAGTAATCTGCTATTTCAGTCAATTTTTGTTTACTGCCATCACAGGTTTCTGCTTCCACATGAAACAGCAAGGTGATTGGAGAGTCCCATATAGCAGAATTGGCATTGCTTTTTAATTTAAGATTTCAGGTAGAAAATAATTTTCCATTTCTACCATCTTACACAAAATAACACTTGAGATTATTGTAATAGTTGCTTGGTACATATAACAGAAACAGAATCTTTTTTAGCAGCTGTTTATACCACCCTTTTTTGAATGTCACTTTCCTTCTCTGAAGAAAGTAATCTGTATGTTTTCCCCCAGATATTCCAGTAATAAACCTCCAGCATACTTTGGTAAGAGCAACATTGTATCTTCCCAGAGCTGATTTGGAGCTTGGCTGCCCTTCTCTCTTACTAAGGGAAAAGCATTCCTTATAAACTTGACTATGCAACTTGTATTTTTCCTGAATTCATGAGAAAGTGAGAGCAACTGTGAAAAACTGTTGGAGGACATCTGCTCCAGAACTCTGCTGCAAAAGCATTGGAGATATTCAGTAACTCCAGACAACAAAAGCAGCTTCTAGTGAACTTTTACATTGTAGCTCTACTTACAGAAAAATCATCTATAACCTGATTTGCTTGAGTGGATTGCGATAGGTGCATCGTGCAATGACATTCATTGTGTTAATCCTCTTGTAATACAGCTAACACCACTAGTAAACAGTTGAGCCTTCAATTTTAAAGGATTAGTACTTGAGCTGCAACTCACTACTACATCAGAAGAATAAGAGGAGAAAATAAGGAGAAACCCTATCGAGAAATTGCCTTGGACTCACCTACTTACTCTGATTTTTTTTTTCCCCCCTGAATCTGATCTATATGGCCTGCTGAGAGCACAGACCTCTCCTTGCAGACAAACAGAAGAAAATACTAGAATCTCAAGTAGATCTTACTTTATTTGAAATAACTTTTGCTATTACTCTCAAAGCTTCAGAAAACAGAAAAAGACAATGCAAAAATTAGTCAAGTTTGTCTCAAACAGCTGTACTTCAAAGTATCTTGTACTTCTTAATAAAAGGCAAAAGAACACAGAATGAATTTTTAAAGTGTCAATTTAAAGGCCAGAATTATGACTTGTGAGCACTCGCAGTTTATACTAAATCAGCCACCAGGATAATCCAAACTTAAGAGTATTAATGGACATCCTGATGCCGAACAGTTCATTAATAACCAGTCAGCCAAACTGGTGAGGGGGGAAGGAATGAAAAGATGTTAAATGAACATTTCTTATTATACAGGAAGATTTAATATTTTACAAGTCTATATAAGTGATGCTTCTCCAAGTACAGCCCATAAATTATTAAATAATCATTCTTGTTAGTTTCTATACTACATTCCCAAGGAATTACACAGCAGTCATGGTCTACAAGAGGCAAAGATTATTGCTAGGCAATTACAGTACACACTCACATGACACAGAATATTTGGACAGGAGGGCTGTTTTGCCATACACCTACAGTACTGCTATAAATTTGACTAAAAGTGAGCACTGCATTACAGAAAGTGCCAGCAAAGTTGCAATCACCATGGTAGTTGCCCCAGGCAGGAGGAAGGTAACACAAACAATACCTGGAGCAAATTCATACACCTCAGGTAAACACAGATATCTTGCAGATAATACCAAAAAAAGTATACTCCAGGTAGAGAAAATGAACTTGAAAGACATAAAACATACGTTCAAAGTGAGTAATTTAGATGATAAAAGAGATAACCAGATGTACAAGCCTACCAAAGTGAAACATTATGTCTCTACCAAAATTTCCGGACCAAGTACTTGTATATGCTCCATTTCACTTCCTTTGTTAAACCTTTGCTTTTCTTTCTCCTCTTTACTAACAACATAATTTGCTCTATGTGTGCGACTAATAGAGAACACATAAAATAACCTACAATCTAGTTAACTGAAGAGAACGCAAACGAAATCAGTCAAAATGAAACCTCCAGTGGTCTATCTAAAAGCATCTACTGAGATTCCTTTTCAGTTTAACACTTAAAATCTTAAGCAACAATCTGGAAGAAAACAAAAAGAACCTATTTCTAACAAGATTTGTTTCAGAATAGTGTGGCACAAAGCATTGAGCAGTCTAAATCTCCTCTGGACAATGCAGAGTTGGACCACTTAAATAGCATGCTTTTTAATATCTAACAATTCAAAGGTATGTGCATGCAAACAAAAAAAGAGATTAATTAAATGAGAGAATTGTATAGGATTTCTGTGGCCAGGTTTTTGGTAGCAGACGGGTAGTTATAAGGGTGGCTTCTGTTAGAAGCTGCTGGAAACTTCCCCTGTGTCTGGTGGAGCCAATGCCAGCTGGCTCCAGGATGGGCTTCCTAAGGCCAAGGACAAGCCAATTAGGAATGATAGTAATGCCTCCATGATAACATGGAAAGAAAGTTATTGCACAGCTGGAAATTGAAGCAAGGGAAGAGCAGAGTGAGAACACGTGAATAACAAAACAGACCCCAAGGTCAGTGCAGAAGGAGGGGCAGGAGGTGCTCCAAGTGCCGAAGCTGAGGTTCCCGTGCAGCACCATGGTGCATGCAGACCAAGGTGAGGCAGCTGTGCTCCTGCAACCCATGGAGGACCATCAGGATGCAGAGATCCATCTGTAGCCCATGATGAAGCTCACATCGGAGCAGGTGGATGCCTGAAAGAGGCTGTGACCCCATTGGAGGCCCATGTTGGAGCATAGTCCCAGCAGGGACCTGCAGTCTACGGACAGAGGAGCCCACGTTGGAGCACATTTTTCCACGGTAGGACTTGTGGCCCTGTGGAGGACCAATGCTGGAGCAGCTTGCTCATGAAGGATAGACTCATGTTGGACAAGTTTGTGAAGGACTGTTTCCCATGGGAGAGACCTCATGGGGAGCAGTAGGACTCTTCTCTCTGCACAGCAGCAGAAACAACTGACTGTAACCTTCATTCACCATCTCCCTGAACTGCTGGGGGGGGAGGAGGTAGAACTTGGAAGGAAGGAGGGATGGGGGCGGAAAGGCATTTTTACAATTATTTTACTTCTCACTCTTTTGCTCTGATCCTGTCAGTAAAAAATTTAATTAATATCCCCCCTTCTGAGTCTGTTTTTCCCAAGATGGTGATCAGTAAGTGACCTCTCTCAGCTCTCACCTCAGCTCCTGAATCCTTCACTGTTTTTTTTTTCTCTTCTCTGTCCAGTTGCAGAGAGGGAGAGAGTAGCTTTAGTGGGTACCTGGCACCCAGCCAGGGTCAACCCACTACAAGAATGGAGTAGCATCTCAGGGGTGGCAGAAAGAGCAGAATAAAAAAAGGGATCAGAGGATGAATAACTTTGTATGAGTTTCCAGTGTGTCACTGCAAGAAGAACTAATGTGAATGACAACCTTTTTAGCACAGCTCTGTGACTGAGCTTACGTGGCCATATGGTTTAAGAACCACGACTGGCTTATGGCCAAACACTTTGGAGAGTGTGCCAAAAAGAAGCCTTTATTTGCCTAGCCCAGGCTTTTAGAGATGGCTTATATCTTGGCCAGAAGAGGTCGAAATAGAATACTGCCAGGATGTCAGAATCAATGCATATTGGTGCACTTAATAGTTTGTTTACAACTTTCCTTCCATCCCTTGTATACCACATTTGGTTCTCCAGAACATGCACACTGCTCTTCAGTAAATAAATTGTGAGAGATATTTATACACATACATGCATATATATATATGCATACATATATGTGAAACAGACAAAGATTTGTGATCTGCAAGGATATCATACAGAACATAACATGGAGGAAAGTTTCAGACATGTTCTAATGCACTGTCTATAGAGGATGGAAGCCAGGCCCCTTACTATTCTTGAGTTCTACTATTTTTCTTTTACTGACACTGTGTCATATCCTGAATGGAAGGAAACTGTGGCAAAATGTATCACGAAAATGGAAGATAAGGAAAGTGGCCTCAGGTCATGCTATATGTCAGTTCCCTGACCTAAAACAGTTCACCTTCTAACAAGCATCATAAACTAGGAGTTCTTATTCTTGCACGGTTGTTGAAGCCAAGTAGAAGAGAAAAGTAGAATGTTGATTTTTTTTCTTCCAGAAAACCAGTTACATTTTTGTGTTTCTGATATTAAGTATGAAAATTAATACAGGACACATATTTGTAATTTTTTTAGCATGACAGAAATACAAGAACATACAAAAAATAACAGACATCCTTCAAATTAAGTTCAAATGTTCAAAGAAGTTTCCTCTGTCATTGTCAGAAGAACCGCTCTTTAGGGTTATTTTGTACTTCTGTGAAAAAGGAAATTTTATACATAGCTGTACTTGAATTGCACTCAGCCCCACCCTGCTCTTAGACTCTTCACTATTTTCAGCCAGCGAGGCAAACTTGTTTTGTCACCTTCCAGTTTTGTTAAGGTGGAAAAGCTCAGTCAAAGCAGATATATGCTACACAATCTCGTTCCAGTTTGTCATTTCAGACTCAAAATTCCAGTCAGAAATTAGCTGTCACAATTTTTTAAATTTTTCTGGCCACTAAGAACACTTTAGATTTTCTTAACACAGGAAGTAAGACCAGACACTTTGTAACATTAAACACACAAATTTTAAAAATCAAGCAAGCATCCCATTCTTTTTCAGCTCTGTACGCCTGTTACATTGTACATTACCAAATCTGAACTACATTATTCTCATAGTATTCAAGAATACCTATAGGTTTGACTAAAGGAACATTCTGATTTGAGCTGTAGGTTTCTTCAAGCACTGTTTCAAAAGCTGACTTAGATCTTAAAACAATGTTTTCCTTTATTTAAAGTTCACTGAGAAAGTTCCTATCCAATATCATTAGCAATTTAAAGTGTCAAGAGTGATTAATTATTAAAGTGTGCTATGCCAAAACATGAAACTCTTACTCAAGCACTGGCAAACCCTCAGCAACACTAACATTTTTAATTTCAGTGACTATTACCAGCTTGTAAGAGTGGGAAAAGAAACAATACATTCAATTTTTAACAGATCTAGCTTTCCATGTGTAACATGAAACCATACTGTGATATTTCTAGAATACTCTTCTAATCTCTAGTGTTTTATATGTCTCTGTATTTTAGAGCCAGCTCTAATGTCTTTGTATTTGATAGAGCTCAACTAATTTTTCTTTCATTGCTAATCTGTTTTCTGTGGAAGCCTTTGGCATCCACCACACTCCTGGCACCCACGCAGCTCAGCTACGTGTTTTGTTATGAACTACCTTCTTTTGTTTGAACATGCTGCCCAGTGATTTGGTATCTCCACCCCTTACAAAGGGTATCATTCCCCACAAGGAACAATAAATCCTTGTTCATCCCATCTATGCCACTTTTTATGGACCTCCGTATATTGTTCTGGAAAGTTTTTGACCTTTACCACTTCCTATGAGCTCACGTCTGCCAGTTCCGTGTATTAACTTAGAATTCTATCTCCCATTTCACTCAGTGCCAGTTTAAATTAGGAATGTTAGTTCTCATTTGCTATTTCTAAGTGCAGTTATCATCTGTTGGGAAATCCTTCTGGTTTTGTGGAACTGCTTGCAGTTTGCCATTGTTAAAGCTACCCCAAGTAGCTTACTTGTGCTGCCAAACTTCACTCTGGTCACTTCATTTTTCAGTGCTGTAATAAGTAATTTGAGAGCACGGTCTCAGCAGCAATGGGCCCCTGTAAGAGGCTACTAGTAAGCCTAAAAAATACCTTTTGGAAATCTAAAAAGACAAACTTTGTTGTGCAACATGATCTTGTCTCACAAATGGTGTCTGGAGTCATTCATCCACATATCTGCTAATGTTATCCTTTACACAAGTTTCTATTAATGTAGTTGAGAGAGGTGGCAGGCTTACTTCCAAAAGTAAGACCATATACCAAAATGCAAAATTTCAAGGAATCCAGTAAGAACATTAAAGAGAAGGAAGACTGGGGCAGAGAGATGTTGAAGTCTTTCAATTTAAATTAATACGTTGTTTAAATACATGCATAATTAATTGTCTAGAGCTATATTAATAAACTTACAGTTTAAAAATACACAGTTACACACTGCAAGACCGTTTTGAATATAAATTTTGGCAGGCTTTAAAAATCTTTATACACCTCAGTGCTCCATAAAAGAAACTACAAAAACACAGTTCAAAGTGGGAGGAGCAGGATCTTACTAAATTATAGTACTTTGGCTTTGCAGATTGTGAGTATTTATTAAATGCCTCCCTTTTCCCTTCCAGTAAAGGTCCTTTTTCACTTGCCGAGACTAATTATACTATGCCCACAGGTTACAATATTATTAAACTAGCAATACTGCCATGAAACACAGTTAAAGATAATTTAAAAAGCCCTTTAGTAACAGTCACTTCAATGCAGAAAACACTTCTAGGAAGAGGCCTTTGCTAGTGCAGCAGCATTCATTAGTTTTAAAATTAGTACAGAAGGCTTGGAAAGAAATAGCTCCTGGGTTGGGGGGCTGGTGGTAGAGTGCTGTGAAAAAATTGGCAAAACTGTGATTTTGCCACTTTCACACTAGGAACGTAGATTAATAAATCTCTACTTTAGCAAACATTGTTCACAGTAACCTGAAACTTTTAACGTTAAAATATTAAAAATTAACAGCACTTACTCAGGGCCTACTTTCTACTGAGTATATTCAGAGGACGATTAAGTACTCACTGCAAAAGTCATACCAGCACAGGAGATATGTCCTGCTTTGCTGATGTACAGGTACAATGAAAACAGGTGCTAAGCTATTCCAATTTATTTGATTAATCTAAATATAGTTGTACACTTCAGGGAATTAAACTAGTAAGAATGCCACAGAGACAACAATTAATGACTCTGTCTTTTCAAATAGTTGTAACAACATGGTAAAAGCTAATGTGACAAAAAGAAATCAAAACAGTACATGGATGTGCTGAAAGATATTGCAATGGTCAGATACATATATGTGGCTTTGGCTTCAAAGAGAAATGTTTCACTTTGCATAACGTTTCAGTGTTTCTTTAAAGATATATTATTTTAGTATGAATGTGTAAGACAAAGCAACTTCTGCTCATAATTTGAATGTATCTACATTCCACCAGTCCAAAGAACTTACTAAAAGCACCTTCCACACACACTGCTTGCAGAGTACCAGGCAAGATCAAGGCAGGTCCTTGTCTTCAAAAGCTGTTTCTCATGGCCAGGGATTAAGATAAATAAAATGTCATTCCCAAGTTCAGCAAGAAGTCCTCAGCTACAAAATAGCTCTGCTACTATTAATTTGTATGAGGTGATAAAGTAGGGTTCTTTTCCTTCCCGTGGTATCAGAACGACCAGTCGTCCCTATCCTTTCTCCCATCAACATCCCACTGGCCATTTTCCTCTTTTCCTGGCCTGAGTACAGGGTCAGTATAGTTGCCAAATTCATGATGGTACATCTATGTGTAATTACACCTCTCAAAAGCCATCTTATTTCTGTATTTCAGAGAAACACACCATGACAGTTACGACTTGCCTTCAAGACACAACTATCATTATAATCTTATCTACAAAATGGCTTATCGTTGTAGAAAGGAGCAACGCATTTATACTTTCAAAAATAAGCTTTGAAGCAGTATCATTTGAAAACCACCCTTCTGTGTCAGGAAAGTTGAACATATACAACATCAAGCACCAACGTGGCACTGGAATCTGCTGTTCCTCACAGTGAGGTACTAGAAGTCTCTATCTCACAACAGGCACTCCCAGTATATGCAAAGCAACATCACTGCAGCAATTAATTCACAGAATGAGAGGTATTTAAAATTAAACAGTTGGCTAATGATATATGCTACATCTTACTAAGACAATCAAAAACTTGTCTTTTTGAAAAATTGAGACCTGATAGCAAGAAGAAAAGACAACCATGCCAAACTGGAGATAGTTATGATGGATGACAGTGAACTGATGGTCTTCATTTCTGAAGGTTCTGAGGAAATTCACAGGATACAGAGCTGAAGGTAACCTATTCTCAACTAATTCAATTCAGAATTACCTTAAAAGCAGTCAACCATTTGCAATATTTATTTTTTAATAAGAAACAGAAACAAGGGATATAAGGAAACTTGTGTGTCCTTTCACAAGGAAAGAAAACACAAACTGATCACCCTTTTCTCTTTCATTGTTTTATGAAAAAGAAGACATTTGTTGAATTCAAACATGAAGGTACAGATTAGATCTAATCATCTAAGCACACTTAAGAGGAACAAAGTTTTGTTTCTAAAAAACAAAAGGAAATTACGGATTCAGGAAAAGGTAAACTTATGAGACAGACATGCTTACAGATATGCTGCTTTTGGTATTCTGTAAACCAATTCAGCAGAAGAGAGCTAATGCTTATTTTGACTTGCCAACAAGATCAATTGGAATGAAGATATTTCTAAGGAAAAATCCTTGGCAATAAGATCCTGTACTAGATGACCATGATGAGAAAGTGATCTGCATTTAGACCGACTGGCTAAATTTAGACCCTTACTCCTTTAAATGCAGATTTATTTTCCAATTCAATGCTTGTCCTGTGTCACACTGAATTATGCCTGCAGTGACTTGAACTTACACAACATCCACAGAAATCCTGCTGAAGAATTTCACAAGTCAACACATCTACAGCTTTTTCTGTGAATCCATGGAATACTATTAAGAACTCATATCTTGGAAATTTTTATATCACTTCTGATTCCAAATGAAACTACAGTGTTTTGATTTTTGGGAAATTATGTGCCATTTTGTTGTCCTCCAAGGAAACAGGATTGCATTAAAGAGTTCCTTAAGTATATTAAGCTACACAAGTTTTTAAGAGAGCAGAAGGAAAAAGAAGCATGACTGAACCTGAAGTTCTCCCAGACTACTCTGGTTTCAAGCACTCAGTTGTGGTCTGAAGTCCAACAACTAACTAGATAATAATTACTTAGTAACATTTTTGATGTTTTCTCAGGTAGACAAGCAGTACAGCAAAATCAATGTAGATGTTGCATTTTCAAAATAATTTCTGAAATCACAACTGCTGTCTCTTAGCAACTTCCAAATATAGTTGAAGATTTGATAAGTGCACTATCTAGGCTGTTTCAGGAAATGTTTCCACTTCAAATTATCTTTTTGAAACATTCAACAGAGCTAGCTCCTGTTAAAATCAAAATAATGTATTGATTCTGTCTCAGCTTAGAAATTTGCTAATTTTTCAGCTTTCTGTTTGGAAAACAGAAGCTATTTAAATACAAAAATTGGTGTCAAACAGTTTAATTCTTCATTTTTCTGCAAAACTAATGATGACAGTTCATAGAACTGCTTTCTTACTCTCCTTTAGAATGCTGTTGCTCTCCAGTTATTTATCCAGCCATATGTCCCACTTGGACATTGAAAAAGTCTTGCCTCATTAAACTGGATTTCTGCAGTGATTTTTGTGCCTCTCCCACTAGAACATTTCAGCCCCATATTTGTTCTACACTGGCAACAACTTGAGTCTTACTTAGCATCACCTGTATAACACTTAGAGGAGGTGATAATGGTTATATTAATGAAAGAGTAAGCCTGATAAGGGAGCCTGACTGATTTAGATTTAAAAGGTTTTTTAAAGAAATGGAAATAGATTTCTGAAAACAGCAGACTGCTTCAGCTACCTTCATGACTGTAGAGAACATTGTTTGCTCCTTGTACAGGATTTCTCCACCCTGTCCTCCTTATAGTTTTTGTTCCCTGCTTATTGAATGTGGTGTCAATGAGTTCCACTCCACAGGAAAAGTTTAAGACTGGGCAGCATTTAATGCAAAAAACCTGTATCTTTATCACGCAGCAATACCATGCTCCATTTATTCTCATTCAGACAGGAATCTATAAAAGTCACAGAAAGCACCACCTTCATTTACTGTTACTTTTTATACATAACAAAAGAAGCAAACATCATGCTGCATGACAGAGAGCAGAAAGAAAACATGTTTATCACCTATAAGCTTTTCAGCTGATTTAACGTCACTAAGCACAAAAATACACTCCACTCACCAAATAAATTGCTTGAATGTCCTTGCTTAGATATGGGTTTCAGTTCATTTAATCCCCATGCGTAACGCTTATAATTATCCCAGGCATGCTTCATCATCTGTAGGGAAACAAAAGCAGGATTATAATGTTGATTTAGCTAGAAGTCACAGCAGATACCAACTTGAGAATATTCTCAGTATTAAACACATTTAATTCAATTCTTAACCAAATTCCTGTTATATGCACTATAACTATGAAATACTCAGTACATAATAACAGTGGCAATGTGATGGCTACTGTAAGAGTTCATGACTGTCCACTTCTACTGTTATCTGCAAGTTTATGGTTAAGACACTCTCAAAAATTTTTTTTAGGAAGGGAATTCGTTGTGTCACATATCAGTTCAATTAAGATTTTATTTAATCATGTATCTCTGAAACTGAGGGAAGCAACATTTTTAAAGAACCTTTTTTCCCTCTAGAGTAGGATTTTTTAAGGTCAAAATTAAGCTCGCAGTTTTCAGGTTCTGACAGAGACTCGCTTGCATAAAACTAGCTGGTTCAAGCTCAATACAGCTAATAACAGTAGAATGAAGATAAAGTGGGCAGGCAGATTTGTGGTAGGTTATTATAACATTTTTGTTACTATAAATGCATCTGTAGCTACTTTCATACATCATTTTGCACAAACAGACAAACTTTTAAAACTAAACCCATCACTACAAAAGCATGCTTTGCATAAAAAGAGGTGCCCCACAAATTCTGTTTCCTTAGGGAAACAGCCTCGAGGAGCCCAGAACAGCAGCACGGTGCTAAGAGCAGAGGGCACCCATGTCAGGAGCCAGGGTAGCTAGTTGTCTCAAGATCACTTCACACTCTTTACCACCACCACCATCAGACACACCTACACCAAACTGTCCTTTCCCAGGATGGTCCAGGTGCACAGCCAGGAGCCCACCTGTCCCTCCCCAAACACGCAGCAAGAATAATACATGCAGCTCTGCAGGCCCGGTGACAAACCACTGCCACTCCAGAAGGTCCAACACCTCCCTTCACCAACACCTGCCCAGAAAGAATTTTCTTTAAAGACGAAGCACCACAAGTAGCCTGATTTTGCATAATAGAAAGATTTTTGCATCCTTTTTGTCCCTCTTCCACAAGACAGAGAGCAGTGTTGGGAATGCCAGAGGTCATCTTCTAGACAAAAAGTGACAATTTCAGACCTTTACAAAGATACTGCTTCAGGGTTTCAGCTGACAACACTGCTCTGCCCTTGCTTTCAGACCTCTTCTTGAGACCATGCATGTCAAGGATAATTCTGTTAAATAACAGTTATAATCCTAAATTTAAAAGCAGTAGCCTTGGGACATGCTGATAACAGTAATCCTGCACTTTCTCCCTTCCTCTTTCCTTTGCGCAAACCACAGAGAAACTATGTCAATTAAAAATCTGCATTAAGCCATACTATAATAGATGACAACAGAGTTTCTAGAGTACCGTTATCTTTATGAGAATAAACATTTCTTTGCTATTTATGGAATCATAAATGCACATCTACCCTGCAGGAAAATTCATGGATGTTAATCTGTGCTAGAGCCCTTGCAGGCCCAGTGTTACAAATGCAAAAATTGGCAACTGCATTTAATACATGAGCACTTTCAACCAGAAGGTTAGCCTGGTGTCAGATCTCAGCTGGAAGGCAGCAAGTAAGGGGCTCTGTGGAAACGGTCTCAGGCCATGGATGGCACCAATATGCCGGGTGACAGGAGCAGTGTCCATTGCTTGATTTCATTGCAGAATGGCTTAAGAGTTCTCAAAGGATGGGGCTTTTTATCCCAATGCAGGTCTGACAACAGGCAGCCAAGTGGCAGACTTTATGTCTGTGGCGCATTCCCAATCCCTGGCTACAACGATCAAGACTACATGAAACCAACCATTTGTCCACAACATATTTTCTAATTTACCCATTGACATTTTCTGACAATTTTGCCATTTATACAAGAAAGACTTATTCTGCCCTGACATCATGTGCCAGACCTGCAAGATCAGCTTTAGATACTAACCTACAGATTCTCAAAGGTTTCAGGAGGCTAAATCCTATGCTTTGTCAAAGCTTATATTCTTATGAAATCACGTCAGAATATTTTCATTTATTTAATCTCAGGAACACCATACAAAAGGGCTTTTTTTTTTTTTTAAACTAAACTTGTAATTAAGTGTCCTGAATCAAAGTGCCTAACAATGCAGTATTATAACAAAATTAAAACTTCTCAGGCCAGTACTGCCACGGGCCTTCCCTTTTTCTGTCCTAATACTCCTAGCACATCCATGCACATCCTTGCCTTGCATAAGACATCAGTGGTCATCTATTTCCGTACTAAGAAACAAAAAGTGAAATTTTTGTTTTGAGGATCATTTTTGTACTGTCTGATTCCATAAGTCAGATTGTCATAAGTATCAGAGTTACCAAGTGGAAAAGGCAGGAGAAGCATCAGTTCAGTCCAGTTACAGCTGTCACAAAGTGCATGATGTTACAAGATGTCTCATATGCACTCAGTTGCCTTTAGTTTTTCCCAAATGGACTGACATTTCAGTCATATTGTATCTTAAATGCATGTATTTTTTGGTAACAGAAACCACTCTGATTACCCTACTAGTCAACCCTTAGGCAGTAAGGCAGGAAGATAACTCGTAAAGTAGACATTACCTTTTAATACTATTTATTATTGTGTGTGAGTGAACAACGGGATTGGTTTTTGTTTTGTTCCCCCCCCCCAGTGTCCTTACATCTTGTAACTACTTAGATATATTTGTCTAATCACTTCTTAGGAAATTACAGTGCATGAATACAAAAGCCAAACAGACAGAAAAACAACCAACCAAACAAAAAAGAACACACACAAAAACCCCCAAGACAAACAAACCCCCTCCCCAAACAAAAACCAAACCAACCCTCTCCACCTTCACCCTACCCCGAACGAAAAGAACAACTTCAGGAAATATTCCAGTAGGAAATCCCCACCACAGTCTACCAAGCAAGAGATCCAATTCACGTCTTTTGGCTAATCAAAGAGTTCTTTAGAACACTCCCAGAAAGCATAGATTCAGACAAAACCACCAAGGTTAGTAAGTAAATTTACTCCTAAGAAAATAGACCTTTAGAGCTTACTTGCTTTCGTCATTTGGAGGTTTATGGACGTACACTGAAAGCAAGATGCAGCTCCAAAAGCAGCCAGTGAGCCCTCTAGCGTTTCAAAAGAACATGAGCCATTCCAACTAGACACAAAAGTGAATGGCTTTTTGGCAAAAAGTTACTAGGACTCAGAGTTCCTGTGTTACTTACTGAGCCAACAGCCCATAGATACAGGAGCCCAAAACTCCTACCTCAATCAACACTGCCTGCTGCACAAGTGAGTTTGGGCACCTAACCTACCAAGAAGTCTCTGTTCCAAGAATTCAGTATCAGAAATACTCTATATGCTTTCCGTCCTGTGGAAATAACTAAACTGTATTAAGTTTCCCACTGTATTAACCTCCTATTTGTTAGTAGTTTTAATTTCTATGTAAGAATGAAAAAAATTCTAAAATATTGAAGAGCAATTTTAATAGACCCAGCTCAGTGATAGTTCTTTGTTTAGGCAAAACTAACACCGGTACTTCAGGAATGAATTTTAACTTTTTTTTTTTTTCCAGAAATTCATCTGTCTTTGCAGTCTTCCCCCTTCTGTTTGTATGAGACATCCACAAATCATTACCTCCAGATTTATTTTTTTCAGTTCACAAAGTCCCTTTTGATCACATCTCTGAGTACTTATACAAAGTACTGTTGATGACTTGAAATTTCTAAATAAAGATCACAGTTACTGATAACATCTGCATATCAACACCATATTACCAATTCTGTTAAAAAGAGAAATAACTAATAGGAAGAGTCTAATAGCTTTTGACTAGATCATTTCAGACACTCTCAAACTCCTCTACAGTATAAATAATAAAATTACTTCACTTGAGTGCTTTCAAATAATTCCTTATTAGACTTGCAGGATGTTAATAAGCAGAATTACATTTGCATAGAGGTATCCCTCAGTCCTCCTAGTTTTACTAAGATATGTTAATAGAATCACAAAATGGTTGGGATTGGAAGAGAGAAATTATCTGGAAATCAACTAGTCCAGCCCCTCTATTAAAGCAGGTTCATGCACGGCACGTTGCACAGGATTCTGTCCAGGCAGGTTTTGAATATCTCCAGAGAAGGAAATCCACAACCAGCAGCTTGTTCCACTGCTCTGACACTCTCACAGGAGAGATGTTCTTCCTCACATTCAGATGGAATTTCCCATGTTTCAGTTTGTGCCCATTGCCACTCATTTCTGGGCACCACTAATGAGTCTGGTCCCATCCTCTTGACACCTGCCCTTAAGATATTTATATGCATTGATAAAATTCCACCTCAGTCATCTCTCCTCCAGGCCCAGCTCCCCCAGCCTTTTCTCATAAGGGAAACGCTCCAGTTCCCTAATCATCTTCATAGCCCTTTGCTAGACACTCTCCAGTAATTCCTCGTCTTTCTTGAATGGCGGGGTCCAGAACTGAGGTTCATTGGACCTCAAACTCTAGAAGAGCCTGACATCTCTGTGGGAAACCTCGTGCCTGCATTAGAAAAGTCTGTTTCTGTTGGGGTCCTACCTCAGGTCCCTCACAGTCATATATGACAGTGGAAGATTTGACTAGCTAGCACAGTTTCACTAGTAAGCTGGCTGCTTTTCCATCTTCAGAAAGAAACAGGGCACTTATTTTCACTTACAAAGTCCGAAAATGTCAAAACACTAACGTGTCTCTCTTGCAGAATGATGAATTGTGATATTGTAATTGCTACCAGCTAAGTCGNAGTCATCTCTCCTCCAGGCCCAGCTCCCCCAGCCTTTTCTCATAAGGGAAACGCTCCAGTTCCCTAATCATCTTCATAGCCCTTTGCTAGACACTCTCCAGTAATTCCTCGTCTTTCTTGAATGGCGGGGTCCAGAACTGAGGTTCATTGGACCTCAAACTCTAGAAGAGCCTGACATCTCTGTGGGAAACCTCGTGCCTGCATTAGAAAAGTCTGTTTCTGTTGGGGTCCTACCTCAGGTCCCTCACAGTCATATATGACAGTGGAAGATTTGACTAGCTAGCACAGTTTCACTAGTAAGCTGGCTGCTTTTCCATCTTCAGAAAGAAACAGGGCACTTATTTTCACTTACAAAGTCCGAAAATGTCAAAACACTAACGTGTCTCTCTTGCAGAATGATGAATTGTGATATTGTAATTGCTACCAGCTAAGTCGCTCAGAAGAAAAAGGTGAAGGTCTGATACTATGGACAAAGGACCCATGTATTTCTTTAACTCTAAAAGAAGCATTTTGAAACATAATTTTTAAATCCTTCTCAAACTGCTGCAATTAAATAAAGTAAAATACAAAACCCAACAATTTTTTCTCCAGAAGCAAAACAAAAGCCCTTTTCTACAGCTGTAATGTTGGCCAACTAAAAGATGATGATAATCCACTCCAATTCATTGGTATTTTACTTACTAGCATCTTTCAAAGCATTCTTAGCACAACATGTACAGAGGACCCATAAGTCACTTGAAACCTGAAAAATAAAGTTCTACTCATGAACGAGTACCGAAGAGTTCAGGCACAAAATGCTGCCAGAAAACAACAGTGATGCTGAATCAGCAGAGTAATAGTAGTATTTAGATGTAAACCACTGCAGTACCAGGTGGAATGAAAATAATAACTTAGTAAGGTTTATTTTTAGCAGCTACATGCAAGTGAAGGAGATGTCAAAGAGGACGTCTGGAAAAGTATTAAAGCACCTTCCAGAAATGGGATATTAAAGGAAGGGGAGGGAAAAAAATTGCATGAAATAATACAATCCCAACCTCCAACAGAGCCATTTAAACGTTGCCAAGACAGAGGAGGAAGGCAGAAGACTAAGGTACTGAAAACTCCAGAAATGAAGAGACAAACTAATAAAAAATAAGCAACACTTCCCAAAACCCAAAAACCTCTGAAGAAAATATAAGTTTAACTACTATCTATTAAACTTTCACTGCTAGATTAAATAATCTTTTCTTTCTCATTTTATATGGATCTTTTTATACATTTAAGTTTTTCTCCTTTTTTAAACTCCTTACCATAACTACATGTTCACTCATTCTAGTCTCCCTGCTTCTTCTCTCCTTGCTGCAACAACTAAAACATCATTGTCTCACAGTACCAGCAATATCTCCAGAGGAAGATTAAGAAAACAAATGAAGGAAGAGGAAATTAAGGAAGTCCCTAGAATTAGTATGAAACCTCTGTAGATGTTCCACTTAAACATTTCTCCTGTAAAATTCAGCTTGCATGGCTGATGACTATGCTTGGTCTGGTTGGGATGGAGTTAGCATCCATCAGAGGAGCCCATATGGTGTTTTGAATTTGTGCCTGAAATAACACTGATAACACAGCAGTGTTTTGGCTATTGCTGAATGGTACTTGTACAACAACAAGGCTTTCTCTTTTTCCAACTTCTGCCCCTTTTCTACTCCCTCTGAGAAATAAAATGGAGAGAACTGCTATGAGGTTGAGAGGGGACGCAGACGGGAAAACTGAACTCAGCTAGTCAAAGGATTATTTCCTACCAAATTAGCACTATGTTCTGCAACAAAAACTGGGGCAGAGGAAGAAGGGTTTTTTTAAGGTGGCTGTTCTCAGCAACTGGGCATCAGTCTGCTTGTGGGAGGTGCTGAGTGGTTGCCTTTGCATTGCTTGTCCCTGCCCTGTCCTTCCTTCACCTAAGAAATGGGTTTTACTCTGACTCATAAGTTTTCTCACTTTCATTCTCCCGGCTCTCTCCTGCAGCCCACCTGGACCAACAGCTGTGTGGATGCTTAGCTGCTGGTCCTGGTGAACCCACCACTATCTAATAGTATCTTCAGTGCAGGAAGTTGGTGACCACAACCCCCAGCTGGTTTATTTGCTCTAATGACAGTAGTGCATCAACCACTAGCAAAAATTCAAGCTTTAGAAAGCTTTATGTTCCTACTTTCTGTTCCCATCACTGTTAACCAAGAAGCTAACTGAGACTCAGTGAATCAGAATGACAGAAGGGTTGAGGTTAGGACTCTGGAAATCATCCTGCCTAGACCCCATTGAAAGACCTATTCTCAACAGTTTTCACTGCCCCTGAGTACCAGCCAAATTACAGCTAAAAAAGTTCACATAGCAGAAATCTATTTTTAGTAAATGTAACATTACCTTTGAATTTATTGCCACCAATTTGGATTTCTCTGTGGAAAAATGTAAGATCTCCTTCAGCTGATTCACTATCAGTTTTCATAAAGCTGTGTTGTTTAATATGCTCTTACTGAATCCACTGATTATAACAGCAAATGATTTTTGGCAATACGCAGCCTGCGTTTCTTTAGTTATCAAAAGTATTACATTTGTGTTTCATCATCTTTACTACGGTATTAGTGTAGCATTATACTTTCAAGAAAAACAAGTTATTAACTGAGTTTATTGATCTTGAATAATATGCATCTTGAGGACATGAAGGAATAGGTGAATTTTTCTCTGTATCTCAGCATGTGACACTTTTTCTAGGATTAGTAAGCACAACTACATTGCAAAATCATTTGACAATTTCCCTTGTTTCTGAGCGTGATCTTTGTTCATTTTGTCAATATTCATTACTATTGCTTTGGTAGTATTTTAAACCTTTTATTTCAATCTCTTCTTGTAGTCCCACATGTAATCATAACATATTCCAATGTCTCTTCCACCTGGAAGGGTTTTGATCACTTATTTATCACCTTGATTTATGTTTTTAAGGTAATTTTTATCAGTATTCAGAGCTTTTCACCCTGCTCAGACTTGCTTTTCAGAGGAAATTCTAGGTAGAGATGTAGGGTGTTCTGCTCCAGTTAGTCTGCTAATTAGTTCATAACCTTATCTAGACAGACACACAGATATGACAAAGAGTGATACATGTCTGGTTTTGGGTTTTTCAGCTACACTTCTACTGTTACGTTTGGCAGCTGACAGCACTTGTTTTAAGCAACTTCCCATAAAACAAAAACTCAAAGTTAACTTCTTGACTGAAGACCAAGATTCCCTAGAAAACGAGTTAAAATTGGTTTCTATTCAGATCATGTTTTCTCTATGTAAAATTGTGTCTAGACTTGATTTTCGAACTAAAAATTAGCAATTATAGTTGTCTGAAATTTAAGCTCTTAATTTAGGTTACTATTTCTTATTTCAGAAACAAAGCTGAAAAAACAATCTCAAATGTACAAAGATTCATCTCAGTGGATACTGTTTACTTTTTTCCCTTGAATCTGACAGAAGATACAAATGACAGACTCTTTCTCTACTGGCAACAGAAATCTGTTATTCATCTTCAAGACACAAAATAAATCCTGTCACTATGAACCTTCATATATATAACCATTTCTTATCTGTCAGTAGGACAATTATTGCAAATCAGGAGTTTGACAGCTTTCTGGTGTTTATAACCTCATTTCCTAACATGACATCATCCCAAGTTAAAAACAAGCTACATACTGTCAATGTTTGTTTACCAGGCGCTGCCAAGGTGTCACCATTTCTAATTTAGCAGGTGGATGACAACCATGCTTCAAAGCCGATGCAGGCTGCAGGAGTGCCTGTGAGTGCTTCCTGGTGGGACTTCCACTTAGCCAAGAAAAGCTGCAAAGGAGACTTTAGTAATAGTTAGTGGGCCAGTAACAAGGATTCCCAGTTGCTGTTTTCCACTAAGCAGCAAATAGTGGTTCTGGGAAATCCTACTAACTCCTGAGCATTTCAGTGCCTTACAAATAATTAATTTCTTGCCTGCAAAGACAAATTAAAATAAAAAATCTAATATTTCCAGATAAAGAAGGCAGTAAGAGGCAAATAAAAACATTAAGGCCTATTCTGAGGATTAATTTGTCATTTGTATTGCAAAGCACTTCAAACTCCTCAAATGGAAAGCCTGACAGAAATGCTAAGTGTTATTCCCTCATGTGTTAAGTTACAGATAAGCTTCTATTCTTATATTTTCTATTCCTCACAGTAGCTTGTAAGCCTCTTTAGTAGTGTATTAAACTATCCAACTAATATTCATCATATGCCGTTCTGGGCATAATTTGTTAACCAGGGACAGACATTGCACAGTGCTTCATTCAGTTACTCATTTTAAAAGGAATCAATTATCTTATTAATTCTGTAAGAAGAATTCTAATTAAAAGGTAACTAAGGAGAACAGGAAATTTGCAGGTAAGGTATTTTCTACACTTATTCTATTACTGCATATTTTATTTAATGCCTAAGTACACAAGAAAAAAGAGACTATTTAATGTAAGAAATAACTAATAAGAACAGCCCTTATGCTTTGACATGTCTGCACCAAACCCCCAAAATTAGTTAATTTGAAAATATTGTATGATGTACCAAGCTACTCCATGATAACAAGCTACATTTTATTCATTTGTCATGCATACCTCTCTTTGCTAAAGAGTAACGTATTGCTAAAATTATCAATTTACTGAAAAACTCAAGATACAAGAATGTTTTAGTTTCTGAGAGCTTGGCTATAGTGCTTCAATTATTGAAGGGTTCATTTTAGTAGAAGTCACAGTGTGATAAGGCAGAGAAACTTAACATTCATGTGTAAACTCCAAGTATTAGTATAATTCAGCACAAGCCAGTATCTACAGCCTGCTTCTTACCTGGCCATCTCACCACTACAGATACATGAAAAACAAACTATTCGAGGCAGCACAGAAGCATCCTATCTGAGACCCTTTCCTTAACTAATCAAGAACTATGAAGGCAAGAACAGTATACAACCCTTCCCACAAAGAGCACTGTCCTTGCACCTTCTGTAACCAAAGATCTGGCTAATTTCAGCCAAATTAAATCATCAATTTCAGGGAAAAAGGGTAGCTCGAAAATCTTGCCCATATAGTTACCTAAATCTAATATAACAGCATTCATTGTACCTTGAACCATCCAGAGTAGATCAATTTTAGCTCAGTTTTAGATTCATTCACTCAACTGCAGCTATCTTTTATCCAAAGTATAGAAAACTAAATAGATATGCCAGAAAACACTATTTCCTTATAAAACAGAGAGGTTTGGATATTTTGTTATTATTTTTTATATCCCCGCTCAGATAAGCTAGGATTTGAGTATGTTCTGTAGGCATTTAAGTAGTTTTTCTGAAAACATCTGCCTTGAAAGCATCAATTAAGATAATTTTCAACTGCTTTGTCCTCCAACTCTCAGTTACTACCGGGTAAACCACAACTACACATTCTCATTAACTACACCAGTGGAAAAAGAAAAGAAAATATAGCACCCAAGTGTAGCATTATGAATTTGAGCACAGATTACACAAATGTTGAAGATATTCTATTTTCAACTTATTTCAATTGCCATTTATGTCTGTATATGCACACACAAAAGATGGAAATCTTAAATGAACCATCCAACTCATCCAGGTACAAACAAAAGAGCAGCCTAAAGAACGAGCTATAGAGCCTCTATCTCACAACTTAGCAACTGTTACCAAGATCTGCATTTCAGAAAAAAAAAGAAGCCTACAGCCTGTCACTCAAAACCACTGCATTTCTCCAAAGCTGTCTTCTTTGAACACTTAACAAAAAATTCAGATGCACTCTTCAAAATTATTTCCTTACCACTAGTGGAAGAGAGAGATGATGCTTCCCCAAACAACCTATTATTGCAGAAGTTTGGATGTTTGTTTATTTTTTTTTTTTTTTTTAAACTCTGTAATGGACGAATCAGTGATGCTTCAATGTTCTGATTTTTTTCCCCTAAGGAGAATCACTGTTAGCTAACTTGTAAAAAAACAAATCACATGTATGTTTTCTGTTAGCAAAACATATCACATCATAAGGTATTGTGGAAGAACTCAAGTCATTGTTCATTACTGACGGTAACCAGAAAGAAAGCTGAAATATTTTCACTTAGAACGGAAAAGCACTGAAGAGTTGGACAAGAAAATAATGTATTACTTTGATCTTATGCAGAATTAGTAGCAGCCTCTGAAGATCATGCACAGTTTGACTAACGTCATAAAAGGGAAAGAAGAAGAAAGCAATTCATGGAATTACTACTCTTATGAAGAATAGTGGTATACATAGACTCATCCCACTCAGTATAATTTTTTTTCTTTGTCTACTTATGACTTGCTACAGTTTCCAAGAACTCCCAAGCTGAATAGTGTGAGCAGTTAGGCTCCTGCAACTGCATGATACAGTCAAGCTTTTGTTCTCTACTTTTTTCCTACTGTTCTTTAAAGTTACTTGATAAGGTTGCCTCTAATTAAATTATAAATTATTCATGGCATGGACAAGTATCTCCTACTTGTTTATGAGGTACCTGGCATTCCACAGACACTCTGATAGCACAAAGTTCCCAATCTCAGCAGTGTGATACAGTATAACACAGGCACATGAAGTAATTAACATCAAGGTGATTCAAGCTGCTGTCTCTGAACATGACTAAAATCCACAAAAATAAAGTAAGATGGATTTAAAGAACCTGTGAAGTCTACTTTCACATCTTTTGAACCTCAATCTCCCCTTATATGATTCTAGGTTTTACTCTGCTGTTAAAGTCAGTAAGCAAGAATTTTGGCCACCCCATTAAATGGAAAGTGTCAGTATATCCAGGCCTATCCAGCACGTCTTTAAGACAAAAGCCAAACAGGAACAACAAATAAAAAGAGTAACAACCCCCCCGAAGTTTCTCGCTCTTGCAGAATGAGTGTACGTTCATCCCACAATCCTGTTTCCCTACTGAGAATTGGGAGTGACAAGATGGTATCCTTGATCTTAAGAAGTTTTAGTTTTGATAGGAATGCCATACCAGCACTGAAAGGCAAAATTTCAGATGTACTTCCCATAAGAAATTTTTCTTTAATTGTATTTTCTTTTATTTAATTGCATTTGATTGAAGTATGGGGTTTTTTTTCATTTTTCCCTTCTTTTTTATTGTTGCTTTTCTCTTAAGGAAAAAAATTAAACAGTGAGTCATGCATTATTAGTAGATTTAGTCTATTACTAAGCTAATTAAATGGCTAATAATAGTAAGCAAAAACACACACCAGTTATAAAAACTATTAAGAAACTTACTAGATCTTGATAAGGTCCCCGAATTCACCAAGTGCAGGGCACTTTGAGCTTTCCAAAATGTTGGGTACTGGCAATAAATACTTTGCTCATCCTCAGGCCATCAGCTTTTAACAAATGGCTAGACCAGACAAGATTATATCAAATCCTTATCCATGCGTCACTAATTGTCAGCTGTAAGTAATTTTCTCCTCTTCAGCTGCTCCAAATGAGTTCTTCCTTTCCACTCCTTTCTCCTCTCTCCAGCATCCAGTTAAAGAAGCGAAAGTATTGCACTGCTGAAGCTCATTATTGTGGCCATGGTGAAACCACACTTTCAGAAGTCAGCCAGCCTAGTCACTGAGAAGTATCTACGTAGATTAATCAGATACACAGTTGCTACATGGATCAAGTGCTAAGTCGGCGTCATTAATACCACCTCAGAGAAGTATCTTCAGCCTAATAGCCTGGATTAAGAGCAAAGGGATGATGGGACTGTTTCTCAGCAGCTGAAAACCAGTTACACAGTGGTCAAAAGCAGGTGATAACTAATTTGTGACCTTTCCCCTCCTACCTCCCTCTTTTACCATCCTTACTTGTGACCTGCAGGATGCGATGCTGTGCACCCTTATCAAATTTGAAAGTGGCACCATTTTGGGGTCGGGAGAGAAAATCCCATCTGAGAGTTAGGGCTGTCATTTGCAGAGACCAAAACAGGCTGGAGAACAGGCCAACAGGAACTTCACGACATTTAGTGGGGACAAAATGCAAAGTAAATAAGCCCTGGTGATAGTACAGACTGGGAAGCTGCTCTGTAAGGAAGGCACTGGGATTCTGATGCACCTGGAGCTGTGCATATGCCAACAGTGCCTGGGCAGCAGGACGGGATACAGCTCATCCATCAGGGGATGGGATTACCCCTCTTTTTTTGGTGCTTGTGAAACCACATCTAGATGCCATGTCTAGTTCTGGGGCTCCCAGTATAGAAAATAATAAACTGGTGTGAGTCCAGTGGGAGGTGGGGCACAAACTGGACATGACTGGAGTAGTTGTGCCATGAGGAGAGGTTGAGGGACAGGCTGGCTGACCCTGCGGAGAGATGGCTCCACGGGTGCTGACAGCAGTCTCAGTATCTGTGGGAAGGTGGTCAAGAAGAAAGAGCCAGAGACACAAGGGGCATCAGCTGAACCAAGTCAGAGAGGTTCAGATGGTACAGAAAGAAAAGGAGACAAGGAGGCAGAGGTGTGCACCCAGGGAGACACTGTGCCAGCTCTGTCCTGAGGGGTTCCAGCACTGGGAGGGCACAGACCTAAGCAACCCTGTCCGACCTTGGTGCTGAGCATGCTGAGGCAGGGCCAGATCAAGGACCTTCTCATACCCTCAGACCAAGTTATCCTGCAATCCCACTGAATTCAGTATGGATTGCACATACTTACCTACATTCTACAGGGCAAGTAAGTTGGCTTGCTTCTCACAATCCACAACATGGATCCAACTAAAATTTTAGCCCAAGACTGTGGCAATCTAAAACATTCATTCTGGATGAGAATTATGAATTGTTAAAGCCTTTTCCCAGTCTTCAGAAATATTTCAAGGTATTTTCTATATTGAATAAAATACTTCAGCTACGCAAAACACTGCCAGCTAATTTCTGACAGGAAGTAAGAGCTATCTACCTATGTCATTAGTATGGAAAGATTTGAGAAGAACAGTTAAGATAGTCAGACCCTGGAGAAACACAACGAAGATGCAGTGTCATCTACAAATTCATGATTTCTGCCCATTTCACATTTACATCTACTTATCTCGGTCAGGATTGATTAAGCTGCTTTCCCAGGGCTGCATTTGATTTTAGAGAAAATAATTTATTTTAAGAAATATTTATTCTGCAGTCCTCAAATTATCTCCAGGCAACATGGGCTGCATTGTAGCGAATTTTTGGAGGTGAAAATTTCTTGTTGTAAATTAGTCATTGCATCTCTCTGTACAAACAATGAAATAACCACCACAAGAGAAAATGCATACCATTTATCTTCCTTCAGCAATTTTATCACAGCATTTGAAATTGATATTGTAAAACTAAGCATTACCATTTTTTGGGTGGCATTTGTTTTTCTTTTGAAACATATAGTTGATTGTCTGGCCTGTGGATCCTGACACAATCAGTGCTGGTCAAGTTCCCCAAATACAAGACACTCGGATGTTACACCTTTTGCTTAATTCCACTACCACAATATATACACATTACAAAGCAGCGATGAGATTTGTAAATTAGAGTTCCAATTCACATAAACACATCTGCAAAAAAAGTAATAACACTTTCCTCATGCCCAACAGATGAAATGTACCTACTGGTATCTATAACTTCCTTCAGTCAAGCTGTGGTAAGGATGACAGGTTGGAAATGATGGCTTTATACTGAAAAGTACACCTATGCTGTAAATCCTTTTGTGGAAGGATACAATTTAATAACGACTTAAAAAACTATACAAATCTGCTTTTATGTACTAAAATTAATTTAACCCTTAGGTAGTATTTCTTCTAGTGCTATACATAGCATACTAGTTCTTTACACAGTACTTTTTCATGTATCCAAATGTTCCTCAACAAGAAGCAGTTACAAATTACATAGAAAATTATAATACTGTTAATAGTTCATCAGATCCACGTGACTTTGAGAACAGCTGTCACAGGCTTGTGGAGAATGTTTGTGCTCATGTTTTCATGACAGGCCAAAGAAATCAGATGCTCAGTTGTACAAGGAAATGAATGGAAAACCATAAAACCATTATAAGATAAAAACAGCCACAAGGGATATTAATGGTTTGTTCCAAACACATCCTGGCAGTAGAGGATATGGAAGAAAAAAGAAAGGACTCAATTAAGAGGCATGAAAATATTTTCCTCAATGGAAAGGTTGAAAAAATCTCTGTTTACTTGTAAATGGGCAAAAGGTATACAAAAAATAAGGGTTGCTCCTAACATCTTTGTAAAAGACAAAAGGACAAAATGAAACATGGAAATATTAGGTTTGTTACTGAAAAGGGAAGCATACAAGAATCATTGCCAGAAGATACAAACAGTGACAACCTAATGGGATGCTGAAGGATTTGAGAGAGCAGATGGTCATGGTAGCCCAAACTTCATAATGCATTTCCTAAGCTGTTAACAAAAAGTTAACACAACACAGTATGACAACACAGTACAGTTGTCATAGCACAAGGGGAACATAGTTTCAGTTTGCACTATCTGTAACACAGTTAATGGCATGATGACTTTCAAGCACTGTAGTGTTACCAGGAGACACCTTCCACCCCACACGCTCAGTAAAGGCTTACTATAGAATCATAGAATTGTTTAGGTTGGAAAAGACCTTTAATGTCCTCAAGTCCAACCACTAACCCAGCACTGCCAAGGCCACCAACAAAACATGTCCCTAAGCACCACATCTACACATCTTTTAAATACCTCTAGGGATAGTGATTCAACCACATCCCTGGTTCCAATGCCTGTTCCAATGCTTGACAACCCTTTTTCTGAAGAAATTTTTCCCAATATGCAGTCTAAACCTCCCTTGGCACAACTTGAGGCTACTTCCTCTTGTCCTATTACTTGTTACCTGGAGAAGAGACGTACTCCCACCTCAGTATAACCTCCGTTTATGAAGTTGTAGAAAGAACTAAGGTCTCCCCGAGTCTACTCTTCTTCAGGCTGAACAATTGCAGGTCTCACAATGGGCAAAAATTTTAGCTTTTCACTACCATCTAAACTTACAGTTTTTCAGCATATATGGTGCCTCACACAAATACATAAGGTATAATAAAAATATAGAAGGTGTGATGCTCCTCCATAATATAATGCATTCAGACAATGCATTGGAAAATGTATTGGAAAACTACTGGAAATTTCTGTTCCTTCTGGCTACTGTGTTAACAGACCTGCAAGCCTGAAGAACGGAAAATCTATGGATGGGACCTGTTTTCCAGCACACACTACTTTAATTCTCTTGCTTTTTTCAGGCAAGTATGTAAAACCATCCAAGTCTTCCACATCAGTTCTGTTGACTCCTCACTTGTATTTCAAGTTCCCCTAAGAATATCAGTCAGAGTATTTAATATACCTAAAAACACTTAACATACTTAATAAGTATTTAATATACTTTAAAATACTACAATACAGAAGAGACAAAGTCTTTGCTTTCCCTCAAATTGTTTTGGACTGTTCAGCTGAAGCACAAAACCAAAACGTTCAAATCATCATAATAATTTCAAAAAAATACTACCTAGGTCAAGTCACCAAGCTGCAGTGCCTGGTGGTGAAGTTTCCTGTGAAAACCTAACTGCCCATGTTTAAAAACAGCTCTCCGAAACCAAACAATCATACACAAGCAAAAAACACATCAACTTCACTTTCTGTAGACAGAAAGCTGAATTTGACAAGTCCCTTCCAGGCAGGCTGATGGCTGAGGAGCAGAGCAGGCAGGGACTAAACTTCCCCAGCAACCTGCTTGACAGATCCTGTCAGTTTTCATTTCTGGCTTACCAGCTGTCCACGAACGAATTTTGTAAATTCTGAAGATTCTACTTTTGGGTGAAATTTTTGAAAATAAACTGTTCTTTAGCCTTACATTTCTTCCCAAATCTCTTTTTTTTTCCCCAAGAAATGTTCTCTATCCACCTTTGGGTTTGATCCTGTCTCCAAGTCTACCCTTCTCCAGCTACTGCATCCCCTAATCTCCAGTTCAAACAGATGCAGTTATCCCAACAGAAAGACTTTAGGAAACCCCGAGTGACATCTATAGTTATACAAACATTGAAGTATGTGTAAACTGTATTATTCTTCTTCAATCTTTTCTGGGGCATAGACACAGAGAATGCAAGACTTTCTGCATATCAGGGCAGCACACAATTGGCAGCACTAGACTTGTGGTGCCTCTGTCAAGATAACACCATCACCAAGTGCAAGATGCTGCAGATAACAGAGGAGAAGCAGCCTACATGCAGACAGCTTGCTATTTCCTGTGGCACCATCAACAAGATAGCAACAGGAGAAAGGGCAAGCAGGCATGAGAGATCACAGAAGAATGGTAGCTTTTAACAGAATTGAAGCCACTGAGGAAAGGAAAACCAGGCTGAGATGTTTAGTTGAGAAGTGATGAGGACGAAACATTGAAAGAACATGGAAAGGGAAAAATGGGAGAAGGGAATGCTAGGGGAGACAAATCAGGTGTTTGAGGGCACTTTATCAATGCAGTGCAGGGGAATCTGGGTGCTCTCCCTCCTGCATGTGAGGAGACAGCTACAAGAGACCTCCTGACATCATAACAACTTACAGGATGGAGCAGACCTTTCCCTGTGTTTATAGCTCATTAACTGAGCATTTGGGTAATACTAATGTAATTCTACTTAGGACAGTTAGGAATTCTCTTTGTGCCATTCTGAAACCATGCCAATACCTTTCTTCATTATCTTTTTTTGGTTATTTTTGTCTGAAAAACAGATTTCTCTCAGTATGAGCCAGACAACAACCACTCCAGTTCTCAGAAGATACTGAACACAAGAAAAAAAGACTGCTAGATGGAGTCTAAAAGGCTTATCTACTACATTTTCCTATTACTAACAAAAGCTTATGAATAGTACAAGCAAACATTTCCTATGAGTAACAGGAGTGTTCAGAGCTTGAGAGTCAGAGACTTTCAGAGCCAGATGTGATGCTTGTATGATTAATAATGCCCAGTAGAGTTTTCTTTCATAAAATTATTCAACTGTTTTCTGACCTCGTTTAAATTTTTTATATTCACAACATCCTGCAGAAAGAGCTCTACAGTTCTACAATGTACTGTGCAAAGAACAGGTTTGTTCTGATTTTATCACCCAGTAGTTTCATTTGATGTGCCTTATATTTGACAAACAGGGATATTTCTCAGAATAGGTGTAAACACCACTAAATACACCATAAAAATTGATGTCTTACTATTATCTCTTTCTCCCAATTACAATACTTTCCTGAAAAACACTCAGCATTTAATCTTAAAATTTTGAAACAAAGTATGCTTTTACTATGCATTTTGGTAAAGATCATTGTAGTGGAGAATAGACTTAACTGTCAGAAATGTGTAATTTACTTCCTTCTAATTATGTACCATTTTTGTGTTAGAAGGAACTAATGCACCTTAAATCTTCCTCAGTTCATGCAGTCAAAACTGGGGGAGCAATTCTGATCTTCTCTGAAATGCTGCATTAGATCCATCCATAAAAGCCTTATATAAAATAGGCAAGTGTTATCATAGCATGCAGTTTCTACACCATGTTCAGTAACAGCAATTTCTGACTCATACTAATATGCAGGTTAACTGCCTGTGACTTCAGATCCCATACACTTACTAATTCTGGAATCAAATTACAGAAATCCAGAGCTTTTAGGGATTCAAATAAAACATTAAGCATGTTAAACTAACATGCCTTTGAGATGACAGTTTAGGACAGCAGAGGCTTCAGTCCTTCTAAGGATATTACATTTGTCCAGAACTATACAAAGTTCCCTTTTTGAGCACAGAGTAGAACACACAATCTATTCAGACAACCTCTTACAGTCTTCTCAAAATTGCAATATATTTCATTCCTAGAACTTCTTTCACAACATCTCTGGTCAAAAATGAAAGGGGAAGAAACAGTTCTTATTCTAATACTACATTTTCATAAAAATGTGAAATATTTTACTCTGACATCAAAAATTAGAGACAGACTTTTCATTGCTTCCAAATGCTCTTCTGCTGCTGTGCCTGAGACTCACACAGTAAAATTACGTTGGTTTTTCTTTCTGAGATTTTCAGCCTATAATGACCACTTGAGAAGAAAACTCACAGAAAAACCCTCCTGACACATCCCTAAGTGTCTTGTCTGCCCACTTTCACAAAATGCTGAATCATATTTTCCACATGCACAGGAGATGACTGAACACACACACAGAGCTTGGATCCATAATAGCAATGTTTTCAGTTTCTTTAAGTTTGTTTTAAACCCAGGACACATCAGAAGGTTCTGACATCACTTGTTTACAGTAGAACACAATATATTCTAGTTGTTTCCTGTTAAGAAGCAAGTCCATTCACGTCCAGTGATTTAGGTCTGTTAAGCACATGAAATAGCAAACCTGTATTGGTGTCCTCATTTTGGGTGGGATGGAGTTAATTTTCTTCCAAGTAGCTGCTATAGTGCTGAGTGCTGAGTTTTGGATTCAGTATAAGAATTATGTTGATAAACACACTGATGTTTTAGTTGTTGTTAAGTGGTGCTTATCCAAATCAAGTACTTTTTAAGTATCCCAAGGTCTGACAGCAGGCGCACAAGAAGCCGTGACAGAGCATGGCCAGAACAGCTGGCCAAACTGGACAAAGGGATATTCTGTACCACAGGACAACATTCCCTGTACACAAACTGGAGAAGTCTGGTCCTGAAAGACCACACCTTGGAGAAGGGACCTGTGCTGGAGCTGCAGTCTATGGGAAGGACTCACACTGGAGAAGTTTGGGAAGGACTGTCTCTTGTTGGAAGGACCTCAAGCTAGAGCAGGGCAAGAGTTTGAATAGTCCTTCCCCNAAGTAGCTGCTATAGTGCTGAGTGCTGAGTTTTGGATTCAGTATAAGAATTATGTTGATAAACACACTGATGTTTTAGTTGTTGTTAAGTGGTGCTTATCCAAATCAAGTACTTTTTAAGTATCCCAAGGTCTGACAGCAGGCGCACAAGAAGCCGTGACAGAGCATGGCCAGAACAGCTGGCCAAACTGGACAAAGGGATATTCTGTACCACAGGACAACATTCCCTGTACACAAACTGGAGAAGTCTGGTCCTGAAAGACCACACCTTGGAGAAGGGACCTGTGCTGGAGCTGCAGTCTATGGGAAGGACTCACACTGGAGAAGTTTGGGAAGGACTGTCTCTTGTTGGAAGGACCTCAAGCTAGAGCAGGGCAAGAGTTTGAATAGTCCTTCCCCTGAGGAGGAAGAGACAACATGTGATGAACCAACCACAGACCCCATTCACCATCTCCCTGCACTGCTGTGGGAGTAGGAGGTAAAGAAAAGTAGACATGAAGTCAATCCCANGCTTATCCAAATCAAGTACTTTTTAAGTATCCCAAGGTCTGACAGCAGGCGCACAAGAAGCCGTGACAGAGCATGGCCAGAACAGCTGGCCAAACTGGACAAAGGGATATTCTGTACCACAGGACAACATTCCCTGTACACAAACTGGAGAAGTCTGGTCCTGAAAGACCACACCTTGGAGAAGGGACCTGTGCTGGAGCTGCAGTCTATGGGAAGGACTCACACTGGAGAAGTTTGGGAAGGACTGTCTCTTGTTGGAAGGACCTCAAGCTAGAGCAGGGCAAGAGTTTGAATAGTCCTTCCCCTGAGGAGGAAGAGACAACATGTGATGAACCAACCACAGACCCCATTCACCATCTCCCTGCACTGCTGTGGGAGTAGGAGGTAAAGAAAAGTAGACATGAAGTCAATCCCAGGAAGAAAGGAGAAGTGGGGGATATGTGTTCTAAGATTTGGCTTTATTTCTCATTACCCTATTCAGATTTGATTTCTCCATGTTGAATCTGTGTTGCCTGTGATGGTAACTGGTGAGTGATCTCTCCCTGTCCTAATCTCCACTCATTAGCCTTTCATTATATTCTCTCTCACCTGTTCACCTGAGGAGGGGAGAGACAGAGCAGCTTTTGTGGGCACCAGACTTCCAGCCACATCAACCCAGCATATTAGGTTAAGCATATTTGCAAAATTCTAGCTGACATTGTCAACTGAGAGTTAAATATTTACCTGCACTAGCTAAAGGAAGGCAATGAAGAGCTGATGTGGATATTGAAGAGGAAATCTTATCGTCCCATCTGTCAGTCATAAAAATAAACAAGCCAACTCTATCACTGCCTTACCCTGCTGAACAGAAGAGACTCATTTCCTTTTATTCTACTTGTACCCTTTAATAGCTTATATTCTTCTAAGGTTATAAAAAAATCAACTTTGACCTTACTCCTTTTACCTGTTCTAGCATAGTAGCTTTGACAAAAACTGCTAACCAGTGTGTTCATCAGCTACTGACTCCAAAATAGGTCACTAACCATTGCTCCAGCTAAATCAAAGTGGACCCCTCTGTCACACCAGTCAGGGCCCACAGCTGGAGTGCAGAAGCCTGGAGCTTTTCATGTCCTATTCAAGAGGAGCGAGATGTGGCAGGAAAGCCTGTAGGTGCATGGTGCTACTGGAACTGTCATATCAGGACCTCTGGCCAAAGACTGAAAGCCAGAGAGTTGGTCCCACAAACACATCACTGTAATTAAAATATGCAGCAGCTCAGCTTTTCAATTTCTCTGGCTGTCTTCATGTATACATTACATATGATGTTACTGCTACTTGCCAGTAATAGGTAAAAACCAGATGCCAGAGCAAGAAACTATCAAGTTTAAATACAGAGCAAGCATTTGACATTTTTTGAGAAAGTTCTAAGTCAGCATCAAAAGTCAATAATGCCTCCTGCAAGCTACAGCTGTAATCAGACTGCAGACTAAATCCAAGTCAGTGTCAAGCAGAATACAAAAAGAAGGGTCTGCAAGACAGGCAACACATCAGAAATGTATCTGCATTTGAAGTTTCCCAGCAGTATTAAGTAAAGTGAAATTCAAAAATTACAGTCTTCCAAAACAAGTGCCCTGAAAAACATTTAACAGTTGCAGTCTGATGCTTTTTTCATTGATTTTAAGAGAAATTGCTTTCTGCTGTCTTTCTGAAGAATGGCAGGCCATGTGGAGCTGCATTTGCCATGTTTGAAACTGAAGATACAGCTATAAAGACAGGAATCCCATTTTCACTGCAGTGCCCTGATTTTTCTGTTTCTATTCTCAATACTAATGAAGGGATATTAGAACGCTTTAATAGAGCATTTGTAAATGCCAGTTCCATGCCATCATGTCACAGTTACCTTAAAAGGTATGCAGTGGGAGAGTTTAATCCCTCACCCCAGCTGAAAGAATCCTTTGGTGATCCCATCCCTGTACACCAGTAATTCTTCTTGGGAGTAAACTACTGCAATCATTTGTTTGTCAACATATGCTTCTTACAGATCAAAGTGAACTATAGCTTGGCTTTTATCCATATTACAAAGTAAATAAAGGAATATATGTACAACATGTGATCAAAGCTTCAAGGAATAGTACAAATATTTCACAACCCTCATTCCCTTTCAGAAACATTTGGCCCCTGCAGTCCAAAAGCCTTGGCACCAAGTGCACATACATCTCTTCTATGAACAACACAAGCACGTGCATTCCGCCTTCAGGGAAGAGGATTTTACAGTGGCAAGGTGTGTACCAAAAAAGCAATGTTTTTTTGATGAATTTACTTCCAGCTCTGATCTGGCCTAGCTGCGGCCAGTTAAGAGTATTAAGAGTACTGCTGAAGTCCAAGGGAGACTGAAAGGAACACGAGTTTGTGCTGATTTGGGTGAAGTAGTTGAGTGTATAGATCTTAAAATGTTGTGAAGATGTAAAAATAATTTTCCCTCACAATCCATATTTTCAATAATTTTCTGTAGAAACAGAAACATTTAGAGACAAATGATAAAAAAAATAAATTCTGCTAGAAAAAAACCCCAAATTATTTCTAAATTTGCTTGGAGGTATTACTGAGGTCATAGCTACTTCAGTAACACCAACCATATCACAAAAGCTGGAGAGCATGAATGAAACTGAGTGATGTCCCAAAGTGAGAGAGCTTAACTGCGTGGATTAACTGTACAAATTAATTGTTATCAAATTCCTTGTATAAAAGTCAATCAAGAACTGCTGATAAGAATTTTCAGTAAGCTGTGAAACAGAGAATAAAATTTATTTTAAAGCACATTGTGACTTGCAAGCAAATACTGTTCTTATATAGTCTATAGTTAGTTAGTAATGGCACTTTTGAAGAACAAAAATATTCCTTATCCCCAGCAGCCCAAAGGGCAAAAGGCAAAATATATGAATAATACATTTAATCCGAGTCCATATATAATAATCATTAGTGCACCTTTATACACAGCTATACACTATTTCAAGATCTACCTTTCATCATCTGAGCTGCCAAACACTTTGTCCCTACTCACCAGCCAAAATAAGGGCCTTTCATAGGTTTCAGTCTCATATACAAGCAGGAATGGCTGTACAATATCCATGCTATAGAAAAGCATGCTACGTAATAGTTACAGTTTGGCTTTACTTTCTTGGCAATAATTCCACAAATGAGCATTTTCTTTAGACTTTTTTCATTAACACACACACACACATATTTATATATCCATACACGTACAAGTCTTCCTCCCCTTCAAATACTCTTTTATATGCTGGTTTCTTTGGCAAAATGTGTCACATTCATGATGTTCCTAGTTATTTGTTTTTAAACAAAAGATGAGCAAATTTTCCTTGTCTCATCACAGAAGTTTCTCTCATCCTTGTATATAACATCATAGGAGAATTTAGACTAGTTCTTAACAATTTTAAGGAAAAGACTAAAGTTGAAATTTGAGTGGGATTGGCAGGGAGGAGCGTGGTGCTGGAAAATACAGCATGTAACAGACTCCCTCTTGTTTTGATTACAGCATGTACAATGCCACCCGGGATGCTTCCTACGAACAGCATATTTAAACCAGGTATTACAGCACAGCAGGAATATCCAAGAGAAATTATGAATCAGTTATTTTCTTTCAGATAATAGCACATTCACAGCCTGCAGAAGTTCCCCACGTAATGGAGGACTAAGGGCAACATGAAGTTACCAAGCACAAAAGAATCATTATTGGTGATGCTGTAGTAAAATCAGGTCTGAAGTTCTTAGGGAAATGTTTCTTCATGTGGACACAAGGTAGGGCTGGTAAAACGGACACTAAGTATGCTTGACATTGAGATAGCTGATCACATACCCATTTATTTACACTGCAGCATTCATAGGAACACACAGGACTTTTAAAGCTGGTTTTGAGACTTGTCTTTGGCATCAGCCATTGGTCTTCTTCCTTCCTTAGAAAATAAAGCATACTCATTTTTCAAACAGTGGCATGAACCTGATGTAGAAAAGACTCCTCATGAAAAATATTGAATAAAATAGTCGTCACAAAAATACTGTGTTCAAACAAAAGGGAAGAAAGAACTCCACAAAATCCCACCATGAGAGAACACAGTAACGGGTAATTAGCACACCACGAAGCTACTGCAGAGGCACTCTAAAATGAACACATGTAATACCTTGCAGTGCATTATTATGTGTTTAAAATAGCTTCATTAATAGTTGTGTTCTTCTAGGTTCTAGTCTACCGTTGACAAAAAAAATGGTTTCTCAATGCCCAGCACATACAAGTCAGATGACCATTCATCTAAAGGTTTCTTTTCACATGCAAGAGCCCCAAGTGGTGTGACTTCAACAGCTTGGACTACAGGATCAGCTTTACATAGGAAAATGCTGAATTTTTACTTCAAGTCATTGATCAAAAATGTAAAAGTGGAGGTGTGCAGCCACTGGTCATGCTTTGGATCCCTGAACAGCATCCAAAATAACTTACTTACCTGATAAAATCAAACCTCCATACTCGGGCACAGTAGAAAATTTAAGGATAAAAAGTCTAATGAAAGTTAAAACAAGCTTAACTCCTTTACAAAACCTGGAGGCCCTTTCCTCAAATTTCCTCAATTCACACCAAAAGTACTCACATAGGTTTTACAGCTAACTTTCCACATTTTTAGGACCAAATAAAAATATAGGTTGTCACGGTTGCCATAACAAAGGATCATAAAGTTGGGGTAAAAGGAAGGTTATATAGTCCCTGCTACAGACGGAAAGAGCTTTGCTTCTCACATCACCAAATCAGAATAGGTATGTCAAATTGAAGGATGTTCATGTAGCTCTGGAATGCTGGAAACCAACCCTTTTAGAAGTGAATAGCAGGTCTGGACACTGAGTATGAGGCAGTGTGAAGAAAGACTTCATTTTCAAAACCAAGCTTCTGTAAAGCCAGATCCCTTTGTGATGTCAAAAGTGACAGAAAATCAAATACTGAGGAGCTGGACTCTCCTGAATCAGTAGTGCAGTTCAATAGTACAACCCTACTGTAAAAATATTTACAGTTCCTGCTGTAAACCCCATAAGTAACATAAAACAGCTAGAAATTTAATACAAAAATACATCTTTGTAAGCTAGCAGTTAGACCCCTAAGAAAGAAATCAGAGAGAACTGTGCTTTAAATCTAATTTAATGGTATATATTTCTGTTACAATACAAACTCCAAACGTACCAACTTTGAAACAACACTGTATTAGCTTTCATGCCCTTACTTTCATTTTTGCAATGTATAAGCATCAGCTGACTGATGCTTTGATCTAAGGTATGTAGAGGAAAGATGCTTCAAAATTCTCCAGTGGTATCACCCAGCCCATGTCAGTATTCTAGTCACCCATTTACAGCCATAAAAGCAGCAAAGACTTTTGTTTTTCATTAACAGCTTGTATTTCAAAATTCTAATGGGAATTCCCTATATCAAGGAAATCTCTTTGTCCAGTAAACATTTCCTTATTTTTTAAATGAAAAAATACCTGCTGAGCTAACATACTTGCCGGGCTTCCCCAAGGAAACTGAGGGAGGCAGCATAGATGCAAAATAGACAGGAAAGGTGCCATGCCATTGCAAGGCCTCTCTGTATCACCTTGGAAAGGCCATAGTAACCAAGGAAGGTCCCTGGTAACTGAGGAAAAAAGCAAGGACGAAGATCCAGGGATCTAAAAACGGCAGACAGCCTTATTTCAAACTTTGGGAAGATAAACTAGAGCAAAGCCTCCTTGACTCTCTTCCAGGAACATCAAGGACAGAAACACCTTTGCAAACAGCAAGCATAATTCCCCAAAGGCAAAATGTGCCCAAACAACCAAGTTACTTACTATGATGAAGCCACTGGCCCTGTGGATGAAAACAGTGTAGGAAATACCTGACTTTAGCATGCTTTTTGACACAGTTTGCCTTAGCACTATGGCAGTCAAAAAGGCATGGTCTAGATGGCTGGTCAAAGTTGATGAAAAAAGTGGCTGGTTAAACAGTCTCAAGACAGCAGTAAACAGGTCAAAGTCTAACTAGTGGCTAGCTGTGAGTGACATTTCTCTGAACAACAGAGCAAGCACACCCTCACCAACTTCACGTGTAACTCCAGCAATCAAGAAGCTGGATAGCAGGGCTCCCATCTGAAGGGCCTCAACCAGCTGGAGGACTGACCTGACAAGACTGTTTAAATCAAATAAAAGCAAATGCAAAAGTCTTAAACCGAGGCACATGATGGAAACTTACAGGCTACAAAACAGCTTTGGAACAAATATCCTGAGGGTCCTGATGGACAATCTGTGAACACAACCAAGGCATCCTTGAAATTATGAAGGCAAACTGTACAGTGGGCTGTGTTAGCAAGAGTGCATGCCAGTGATGGGAACCAATCACCACTTTCTATGTGACCTTCCTGATGCTTTACATGGAAGCCCTGTTCTTGGTTTTCAGCTTCCTTGTACCAATTAGAGATTTTTTTAAAATTAATGGAGAACACATGACCTATGAGAAGAGGTAGATGGAATTGGGTTTGTTCAGACTAGAGAAAAGAGGCTTCTTAGTGACTTAAGGTGTACCCATGGAGAAAATGTAGTCAAGATCTTCTCAGTGGGGTACAATGAAAGAAGTAAGGGAGGTGTCATCAGTTGCAGCACCAGACATGTAACTAGACACAATAGTAACTCAAAAAATTTATGTAGAGGGTCTTCAGACACTGAATATGTTTGTCCAGAGGGGCTACAGAATTTCCCTCTGCAGAGATCTTCCACACTTGAGTGCACAAGACTGAGCACCTCGATTTAATTTTGAAGTCAGCCCTACTCTAAGCAAGAAATCAGGCCTCCAGAGATCCAGTGATAAGTCCAGACCTCTCTCCTTCTCAACAACAAAACTTTACAGTAAGCAGAAGGCTGGGGAAAAAGAACAAATAGGACTACGGTGCGCATAAAGGCAGACCAATCAAGTCTCCATAATGCTTTCAGATGATAAGGCTGCATATGGAAACTGTTTCAATGAAGTCTGAAAACTTTCTCAGGGAGCGCCTACTTTCCGAAAGGTTTAGATTTATATAATAAAAAATAACTGAGAAAAACTGATTACTGAAAAACAAGGATTTCTTTGCTTCATCCTAATTTTGCTTGTAGTGTATGTACAATTATATTTTTAATTTAGATGACTATCTGTAAAATAGAATAAAACCTATGTCTTTTACTTTGTTCAAGGTGTTTATTCAGACCAGAGCTTGCCCCCTACAGACTGCATCTTCAGCTACAGACAACAGACCAACTGTACAACATATTTGACCCTTATGTAAAACATAGATATGGAAAGAGACACAAATACGTCTGTCAATATACAAATATGATTATTTATTTTAAAGAAACTGCATGAAGAGATATACGGGCTTTTCTTCAGTAAGGTCATTTCTTTGAAGTGCCCTTCTTGATGTGTGATGTTACTTCAGCCCCTGACAAGATCACACACATTTCTATGAACAGTCAGTTCAGGTTCAGTGCCATGCTTACTCTAGAGCTTTACAGAATAAGACATAAAAATATCAGTCAACTTGCGGTTTGTCTTTACATGGTATAGTTTTTCCCGTGGCAATTCTTCAAATGATCTCACCAGAACAAAGAAAGCAGTATGCACTTTTGAAGTATTAGGACTTTTTAAATACTGTAACATGTATAATTCTTCTACTCTCTAAATGGTAATTAGTTTTTCTGTTGCATGATGGGTGCGGAGGGACAGAAATTCATTGCTGCAAATTATTAACATCTATTTTTCTTCTTTAAGGTTTCAAGAATCTAGTATTATTGCTTAGGTCCAACACAGAATTTAAAGTGCAGTTCTCAAAATCACAGATGGGTGGAGAACTACAACCACAGTAGCAAGCAACAGATTTCCCTACAGATCGAAGTATGGGCAAAGCTTTATCATCAGTACCACTATTCAGTGCACCAACAGATGGCAGTGCTCAAAGGCAGTGAGAAAAATGACAGTGGAATTAAAGACTGGATCTGTACCTGCACGTGTCTATAAGTGAATAGTAAAATTACTATCTCCTTAAACATTACACTTCGAAAGCAAATTTTTATTTTTTTTTGTACTTGGTATTCTTTTACACAAGCTACTTTCTATTTCCTTGGACGAAAGCAGTCCATGAACAAAAGAAATTTCAAAAGGCACAGATTTATATTAAGCAGTGAATGAAGGGAAAGAAAAATATGCAGATACTTCAAAAAATAGCCTCACAGTGGTCTGAATACTAACTAATGAAGCAAGGCACATTGATCTAATGCAATTTTATTGCAATGCTTTAAGAACAGATACTCACTTTTAATAAAAAAAGACGGTTTATGTTGCCAAGCAATAAGATCACCCCTACCCAAGTGAGATGATGTAAAATTCTGGAAAGAAAGTAACAGACATTCTTTCCTTTCTACTTTATTCATATAAAAATGTACAGTACTGCCTCTATGCTAAATGCCAGCAATATTTATCTTCACATGAGACGTGCAAAGCTGCATCCTTTTACATTAACACTGCAACTTCTTTCTACCCAGCATCAGAGAAAAAAGTTGATTTTTCTGAAATAATTGAAATAATTTTTGAGATGCACACAAAGTCTTGTCACAGCCAGATATTCCACAGTCATCAGCTCATTCATTACACAGAATTGTTGTGCTCCTTTGCTAAGTATTGCCTACCATCTCTCCAGATCTTCACCTATTTTCTTATCTGGTTAGAGATTTGCCTTTAACAGAAACAGCCCATGTTTCATAGAAGTCAGACTTCCATTCACTTGCTGTATTCATAAAACAATTTAAAAGCCAAGGTACATATAGCTTCCAAGAAAGAGTGGGAGGACAAATGAAAATAGATTTTACACTTGTCGTTACCTTTGCATAAGCGACTGCATATCTCAGTGTTCCCACAAGGGCTGTGAATGTTTAACTTTAACAGTTATAAGAATGTAACAGCAGGTTATGTGCTCATCCAATCTGTTTGAAAAGCTTTTAAAATCAGAAGCACCAGAATGAGCAATACCTGTATCTTCATAAACACCAGCTATAAAATCCAATCAGCTTACTGCAGAGTTATAGCAAGTTGTCATATTACTTCATACAAGCCTTTCCTGGCTACAACAGAGTTCAAACTGAAGATTTCAAGAAGTAAGAAAGTCAAACTGAAATTTACTACCTTATGTGTCTTCTTTCAAAACAGCACTTGTGCACAGAACTTAAGTATGACTTAAAAAGCTTACAGCTGGTGACCTAAACATAGAAACAGGGAGTCTCAGGTTTAGCCTCTCCCTGTAGTAAACAATGCATTTAACAGCAGTTGAGCGGTAAACCACAGCTGCCCATGTGCAGTCGTGAATCTGACTCCAAAATCCAGCTTTAAACTGACCCTAATGAGCTGACACGCCCAGGCTAGAGACCTGCAGCATGGGTAGAAGCCAAGACAGACTTTGCCCAGCACACAGCAACAGTTCCTGGTTTAGTGGGGCACAACCAAAGAGGTTCCAGGTATTCAAGTTCTGCTCTGAAACCTGCCACACTGTGCAAAGCAATAGACAGTTCTCACCCCTGGAAAACTGAACCACTTCCTCTCAACAGCAAAGTCTTCTGGACTCTGCAGGCCCAGCTGCCAAGCACTGTGATACAATAGCGGCTTAACCACAATTCTGTGGAAGTTTTCATTTAATCTGGTTGAGGTAAGCATGCACTTCATTACTCACCAATTATGTTTTCATGACAGACTTGCAGACACTAGAAAGACTCATAGAAAACAAAAACAAAGATGCTTCGTAGAAGTGTGCACACGCTCTTTATAAGACATTCTTAAACCCAAACAGTTCCAGTGGGGGAAAAAATAAACAAAACAAACTTAAAAATTTTGTGGATAAAGGAGATTTTCACACAAAAGGAATCAGTATATTATCTAGTACATTGCTCATATTGCTTAATTCACAGCCCCCCAACCAATTATTTTCCTCATTTGTAAAATGACAATTCTATAAATAACTTAGAAGTAGACCAGAAAATCCTTCAAAACTGAACATCTAAAACATGCTATACACGGACACACATTTGAATAGTTGAGTTTGTTACCAAAAAGGCACATAACCAGAGTGTTTCATATCTCTGTACCACCTCAGGTGGCAGTTTTTTGCCAGAGTTAAGTGAAATACAGTTAAGACAGAGCAAACACTGAATCAAAGCCACTTTCCTCAAGTATTACTCTTACTCTGCCAAGTGAGTTAGAAGCAAATTAATTATTTGTAAATAAAGGAAGTAGTATTAAGATATTATCTTTAAGATGAAAACCACAGACATTTACACTATGCTGGCTCCCCAAGCTAGAAAAAAACCACCCCAACCCAATCACAGAGAAAGTTAACACATTCAACAATCATTATAGCAGTATGTTTTAGACAGCTTTAAGAAAAGGTCTGTTCATTCAACAGTCATACAGGTCCTTCTGTAAGGACGTTAATTACCTTCCACAAGAAGAACTGTCTACTGTCTCTCTGTGATTTCCTTTTCATAAGTCCTGTGCTTTCATTGACATTCAAAGAAGGTATCAAAGCCTGTCTATCTACCACTCTTATTTTTCCCCGGAATGAGATAAGACCTTTTTTAGTCTTAATGGTAGATTTTAATAAACAGGTGGAATTTTTCTGCTTCAGTTTGCCCACAGCACAGAACTACAAATTGCCTTAAGCAATTGTACTCACCAACATAATGATTTGTTCTATTTCTTTATATTAAATGGCTGTCATAGGCTGCTATACTAGCATTAAATACAAAATCATCACCATGAGACTTTAACTTTTGCCAAAGCACCGGAGACAGTCTATTTTAAGCTTTACCTCATGTCTTTACATCACCCTATGTAGTTTTCACTAAAAGAGTCCTCTGTGTCTGGAATTTACATTCTGCCTTCACATAAAGAATTAATCATGCGCTTGTATTTTTGTGAAAGCCAGATGTTTTCCACTGAATATTTAAAGCCTTTTCATTTTCCCCTCAATTCTGAGGATCCAGTTACATAGGACATTCAGTTAGTTTTGATAAATTTACCCGCTGAGAATCTAGACCTAGTCTGAACATAGGAAACTTAAATATTCTTAGCTCACAAAAAACAGGTGTAAGGCTGTAAGAACATGAACTAGCAATTGGGAACACACCCTATTCCGGTCAGATATGCACAGTCACACACTGAGACTTCCCTCCATCTCATAAGGAATGTTCAAATCAGACAAGTATTTGCCTGCAAGTCATTTGACTGAGAAGAGACTGTGAAGTTCTCAATTGAAAAAAAAAAAAAGGCAGTTGAAGCAATTCACCCAAAACCATGTCCTTCCCTAAAATGACCTTAAGGGCTCTCAGCAGAAAGGATGTTAATTTGGCAAAGGTATACCCTATTTCACATCTTATGGACATAAAGATGCCACTGTCCCTTTTCCTCCACTCACTTTCCTCTCCTTTCAAATGCATTGGCTCAGTGGGGGTCCACTGCTTCCACTGTGGTCACACCTCCACTAATCCATTTTGGCTCCCTACCCTGCCAGGCCATAAAACCAGCAAAAGCAGGGGTAGCTTCCTGTCTGCTTGGCTTGTCAAACTGGCTTTTCATAGGTTCTGCAGAGTGACAGATACAAGATGCTTAATAGAGTCACTCAATAACTCAGTTGAAGCTTCAATGCATCTTTTAGTGCCACTAAACCTAAGCAAGCACTTTAGCTTACTGTTTTTTGAGATTTTGGATATAGCAAGACAGCTCCAAGCACCTCCAGCTTGCCACTACACATGAGCACAATCTTGCAACAAACCTAGGAAAAATGTCTAGAAGCTCCATGAGGATGCCCTCAATTTAGGGGTATAAGGTACCTACTGACCATCATCATATTTGATTCTCTGCCTTTAGGCACTTCCTTAGTATCTTTTATAAAAACATTAAAACAGCCCCAAAATCTACAATAAACAGTATGTATAAGATTTATCAGGAAGGAAAACACCGTCAAACACTCAAAAAGAACCACCAGATACAAAAATATTGAAGATTACAGGGAGGTAATTAAAGCTTCGGATAAAAAAGCCAAGATTAATTTTAAACTTCGACAAACTGAATAACAGCTATAAGATGTCAGCATAAAGGTCACAAAATACTTTAAGAAAACTTCTTTCGAAATGCATTGCATCATCAGCATGTTGGCAGCAATCACCACACTGCTTACTCATTACATGTCAACTCCTTTCCTTTCACTGTATCTGGTTCTTAACGAAATGTACCACCAGGGAACATGGCTTTTTCCTGTCTGAAACCCAAACCACTCTATACTTAAACTGCTTCATTTTAACCCTTCCCTCTCCTATGAAGGCACTCACAACCTTCCTCCCAGTAAAAGCACTCTGAATTTCTGTCTACAGCAGCTGGGGCTTTAGTAATTCCTGCTTTTCTGTCTCCTTTCACCTTTTTTACTTATAAGAAAAGAGGTTGGGAGGTAACAGTCTCCTTAAAGGAAGCACTTCATTCTGTTAGAGAAGGTTATTAGAGTAGATAGAATTTTTGCTCTGTAAGAGTCTCATTGCAGAGACTCAGTGTTAATGAAGATGCTAGGCAATAGGATCAGATACGAGCTCCTAAGACAAGGCTACTGAAAGAGGTTTCATACTTTTCATCCACCTGTTTTCTCACCAAAACTAGCCATAACTAGCACTGAGTCAACCCTTTCATTAAGGCCTTCAACTCACCAACTTGACACAAAGTTTTGCAGAAATATATTTAGTTTTTTTGCTCTGGCAGTTTTCTTGGTTTACTGAGCTGAAGTAGCTTATGGAAGAGCACAGTAGGATTCAGACAAGATAGATAGTGGGAGAAGGCAGTCAAAGTGGCAAGAGGAGACTTCTCCTCTTTCAACAGCAAGAAGCTCACTTTGTCATGAAAATATTACCAAAAAGAAATAAAACTCCTTCCAGCCAGGCACTGGACCCTTCCAAGCAGCAGCCCCAGGATAGCAGGCAGTAGGAAAGCAAGTGGTAGAAGCATGCAGGAAAACACAAGGGGCAATGGCATTCCTCAGCAGTGAATGACCTCCCATTAATTTTCCCATCATTCCTCCTCGTTAATGAAGAGATCCAATTATGACCAAGTGTTCTATGTCAAGTGCATATTAGGTCTCTGAATATTGCTTTATTTCCATGCTCAGAGGCTTTCTTTCCTCAAGATACTGCTGAACTTCCCTGCAACATTACTGAGATTTCCAGCTAAACTGCATAAAAGCCACCATAGAAAACAGTTAAACAGAATGAATGTTGAGGACTCAGGAAGCCTCAGAATTCACACTGTCAGTGCAACCTCAATTCAGTTCCTTATACAAAGATGGGGCAGTCTGCAAAGTCTGTTTTGCTGGCTTGTGACCATTGCCTTGTTGACCTCAAAGGATTTGTGCTCAAATTCTCCTCTCCAGGATTTATACTACATGACTGCAACAGCTGATAGCTGTGCAAGTACTTGGCGTACTGCATGATCATGCTCTTCCAACATTGATTCCAGCGTACCAAGGAGGCTTTTATCCTGAAAACGTGTCCAAACAGCTCTGATCAATACTGTGTACAGTTTCCAAGCTAGTTACTTTGTACAAGATCAGCACAGATGCATTAGCATGGTGTTCCACCACACCAATAGCTTGCTATTCAGAAGGATTAATTAGTCTGGGCAGAGCACCGCACTAATGTGATTATATAGCTTATAGTACCTGAGCCAGCTCATTCATAGTTTCTATTCCTTTGCTCTGAACTAAAGAGTTAAGTTTTTGCTATTTTCTTAATACCTAAATAATTCAATCACTTTTTTTTTTTTGAAGAGGGAGGAATGAGACTTGAAGGCTCAGATTTCCCTAACTGAAAGAACGCACCTCCTGCCTCCACAATCTCTCTCACTATTACTATCCTCTTCCAACCACTTCTTTTGTTTGTATCAACTGCCCATGTACCTGCAAGTGCATCAGAAACAATGATGCCCAGCCATAACCAGCAGTGTCAAGAGCAGAGATTGGGAGATGTTGAGCTTGAGTGGAAGAGTCATCATTGCCTCCTTTTTTAAAGGCAGGGAACAACTATCACAGTAGCACTTGTTCAAAAGAGGGGCCACCTCTCAAATTAATGAGTGGAAGAATACAAACCAAAATCACCTCATTCACAGCCTGGAGCTCCTATGAGGACACAGAAAGAGACCAGTATGAGGTATACCAGGTACCCAAACTTTGCCCCAAGTTACAGAGTCATGAGAGCATTAGTGGGACTGCCCAAAGAACTCAAGTTCTGACAAAACACAAGTATGCTAGTATGCTCAAAAGCAACTGTTCCTCTTTGCTCAAGTCACCCTGAAGCATGTGGCACGAGAAAGATGCTCAGAGCAGGCAACATTAGGTTGTCTAGTAAAAACCCAATCAAGAGCCACAAGCAACTGACAGCAGTTTTATAACAGGAAGCACTGGACAAACCCCACTGCTGGCATTACTCCCCTTTCTTTCGAGCTTGCCTGTAGCATATCATCAGAAGAGAAACAGAGCTCAATAAGCATCTAGCATCTATTTTTCTTTTCTTGGTGTGGTTTTTTTTGGTCTTATTATGTTGGTTTAAATCCTAAAAAAGGTTCAAGAATCTTTGTATTTCCATCTTTTTAAAGTTCTGCCCTGAGTTTTTTTGTGTTTTTTTCTGTTTGTTTGTTTGGGTTTTTTAATTACAAAAAGAGTATGCTGTAGAAAAAATGCTTAAAATTCCTACAATAAAATTTGGTTGAGAATGCATATTATTGTTTTGTGATTGCAAATGATATTGTACTAGTTAAACTTCTAAACATTTATGTCAACTTAAAATTTAAAACCGTAAACAGGCAAAACGTGTAAGTTCTCTCCCCTCTCAACTTTATGTCAGCATGTTGAAGAGAGAGAGCTCTTCTAAAGCAGAAATGGAGGAAAGAACCCTATTTTTTGACATTCTTTTCCTTTAAAACAACTTGCTCCCTTCTGTCCAATATATACACAGGAATAGTTTCAAATTGTGAGTTCTAGGTATACAACACAGATCATACAAAGCAGACAGAAGTTCTAGGCTCAAAAGAGTATGAAAGCAGAAAGATCCTTTACATTTGCACCTCCAGCATGCAACCATCAGGTAAAAAGGGAGGAGATTTAAGGGGTAGTTCTGGTTTCTGTGCATGTACAGTAGAGTACAAAAGCTCACTCCTGGAAATGTTACAATTTCAAACTTTTTTAAAAGACCACAGATTATAAATCCCTCTTGACAGTAAAGTAGCAATATAAAAAAGTAGACTAAAGCTTGAAAAGACAGAGAGAAAAGCAACAAAAAGGCCAACACATGAAATGATGTGAAGCAAGTTAACACAGAATAAGAAACACCGTTATACTGTCAATAGAGGGGGGAATAATTTTTAAAGAAAAGAAAAAAAAAATTAAACCAGGCAGAAGTACTGCAAAATGCAAAAGCAATTAAGTAAACAACATGTTAGGGTCACATAGTGAATTAGGAGGAAAAAGAGACTCCCAGAAACAACACCGAGTATCGAGGAATTACACTGAGATATGCAGGAAAAATAAGGATCTGGAAACTAAGTGAAGTTCCTCTGTCATGTCCTATGCTTAAACAGCCAAAAGTCTCCTTAAGGGGGTTACCGTGTCTTTGGTGGTGTAGAAGTGGAGGATTAAAAATAAGAGTGATGGAAAGGAAGGAATAAATTGAAGAGATACTGGATTATATATGTATACATACATACACAAACGTACAAATACATGCGCACATACACAAACAGAAGCATCTGCATGTAACAAAAAATAACTTGAACTAGTTGCCGCAGTGGGACTAGCAAGAGCAGCAGTATGTTTGTTATCTTCTTCCTCCTGTTTATTTACTTGTTGCAGTCTTCTATATTACAGAATCAGGTACATCAGGTCCACAGCCTCATTACTTTTAAGTACTTCTACATGTCAATTCCAGAAAACGGGAAAAAGAGTTGCTGGCATTTTTAACTGTCCCATATGCCTCAGGGAGACTGCATGACTAAAACAGAACACAATATAGTCTCTGCACACTCTAAGCTGTGGTCTGTACCATGAACTTCTGAGAATTTCTCCCTTCAAAATACCTTTGCATTTGTCTGTACTACTTATGACTACTGCATAATTTTGCTAAAATAGTTAACCTGATGCAAGGACTCCAGAGCACAGAACACAACTTGAGATTTGTGAGAGCTTATTATCTGATGCTCAGTGCGATGTCACAGCTCACTTTTCAGACCACTCTGTAGAAATACACAATAAAAATGAATTATATCAAATAAGGCTAACCATGTTTCACAAACACTGAAATACTCTGTAGTTACAGTCTCGCTCGTATCTTGTTTCCATCACCACAGAACAGGAACATATACTACTAATTAATTCATAAACCCTAATCTCTGCAGGCAGCTGAAATTGTCTGTTCGATAAATAAACCAGCCAGTACTAACGGGAAGTTGAACTGTGTTATCAAGCAAATTCTTCTTCTATCAGAGGCCACTGTCAAGCTGCTATAACCTAAACTGACTGTGTTTTGCCAAATGCCCTCAACTCTTTAGACAGCCGGTATCGCTGAACAGCGAACCGCACGAATCCGATACAGACCGCGACACCTCCGGAGTGCTGCACCGCACCTCCACCCTGCGCCGGACAGCCCGGGGCGGCTCCTCCTCTGCCAACAGTGCGGCACAGGCAGGGCTCCGTCCCCGCTGGCTCCCGCACCGCGGGGAGACACCCGAGCCGGCGGCCGAGCTCGGGATGCCCCACGGGGCGCGCAGGGGGACCCGCGCTGCTCTTCCTTCCCCGGCGCCCGTGTTCCCAGCCCTCGCCTGGCCCTCGGCTCCCCCCGGATGCCTTGCAGCCTGCCGGCCCCTCGCCGGGCTGTGCTTCCTCCCCGGGTTTCTCCGCGACAACTGGGGGAACCCGATAACGCCGGGAGGGTGGGAGGCGCGCCCAGCACGGCGCCGGCGGCGTGGAGCGCACCGCAGACCGAAAGGATGCGACCGCGGGCTGCGATGCCGACCTGCGCGGTGACTGCCGAGCGAGGGCCGGCAGAAAGACCCCGTTCGCACCGGGAGGAGGAGGCAGGAGGGGTCCAGGCTACCCCCACACTGCCGACAGCCCCGGCAGCGACCTGTTGCTCCGCGGGGGGGTGCCGAGGCGCGTCCCCACGACCGGGACCGCCAGCCGCCGCCACCCACCTCTTTGATTTTCTCTCTCCTCTGCCGGACGTCGGGGTCGGCGGGCTCCTGCCCCACGGCGCCGACGGGCTGGCGGAAGAGGCGCTGGGGCAGCCCAGGGGCCCCCGCCTCTTTCCTGCCGCGGGCGTCCTGCAGAAGTTTCTCCTTGTCCTGGCGGATGTCCCTGCGGATCTCCTCGGGCAGCTTCTGCAGCGTCTCCTTGGCCTCCCGCAGAGCCCGCTCGTGGTCCGCACGGATGCGCTCCAGGCTGCCCACCCCGCTCGCGGCCGCCGCCGCCGCCGGGCCGCCCGCGGGCTGCGGTGGGGCGCG